>JANZXR010000003.1:24103555-24115506 GCA_027575705.1 Erythroxylum echinodendron
TATAATTAATTAAATTATTATGATTATTTAATTACATTACATTATATTTAATTAAATTATGTTTTGTTTTAGGTTTTAAAGAAAGGGCATTTCTGACATTTCACTTATATCTTTTGGTTCTGTCTCCGTCTCTATATTTTTGTACCATAGTCATGAAAGTCATAAAAAATTACTGTCTCTGTCTCTGAAGTCGGGACAAAATGAGGTGGAGAGAGCAAGCAAAAAGGTTGGGGATAGGATTTTGTGTCCCTGTCATCTGTCTCTACCTATGGAGACATGAACCAAATATTGTGATATTTTCCTCTTTTAAATTGTCAACTGTTTTATTTTGATTCTTTTTTTCTTTTTTGTGTTCCATACAAAGTATCACTCACTCTTGTTAGAGGTTCTTGTTAAACTCATCACAAGGAAAACAGAATTTTCTAACATATGCTTATAAAGATGCGTTAGTTTCTTAGTGTCTCTTACAGAATGGATATGCTTTACTTCAAGTGGAAAAAAAAATTGCTGTTGAACTGGAGAACACTGTACAATTCACAACAAGAATTACACCTCTTGAGTTTTACCATTCCATTTCCTTGCATTGAACACTTATCTTGTTATTGGCTTAAGAGACCAACTAGCCAAGTGCTTTGATGAGACGGTGTAAGAACTTTGTGCAAACATACAAGGAACTTTGTGCTGCCCCTTTCCTAAGGAATTTACACTTGATACAGGGAGATTCTGGACGGGTATCCCCAAGAAGAAAAATCAAGATAAAGATAAGCATAACGTGTTTTATTATCTTAACCCTTTCTAGCAACAACTGTCATTGTTTCAGGTGCACCTATTATTTATTACTTAGATGGAGACACTGTTGGGAATTCCCTTTCCAGTAAGTCCGACTTCACTGGATGGAATGAGCAAGGTGTATGGCATGTTGACAGGGCCAACCCTGTTCTTCAATCTCTCATCTTTGTTCCTTTCCATGATTCTGTCCTCAATTTCAGCCAGGCTCTTGCTGAACTTCTCAAACGCTTTTAATGGTCCTGCATCAGAAGTCCATTCGGGAGTGTCTCTTTGCCCAAGATACACCTCATCAGATGAATGCCTTGACAAAATTTCCACGAGAGAGATGCCCAGAAGGGCCTGAGGCCTAGCAGTGACGGTTTTAAAGAAAGCCTTTTCAAAGTTCGATTCGAATTCCTCATATTCAGCAGAGCCATTTTCAGGCATCAATCTGTGACTTATGCTGGGGCGGTTAGGTAAGTATCCTCCATAAGGATACTGTCCAAAGTTCACAGCAGCATGGAAAGCAGAAGCTAACCATATAATGATTGTGCATGCTTCAATTAGCTCGTCACACGTTTGCATCTTTGGCCACCATGGTTCATCTCTCTTATCACCATGACCTTCTTCTCGAACTTCCTTCCACCAGGATTGCAGTTCACTGTCATTTTGTATTGTCTTATCAGACTGGTAGTAGAAGGAGCAGTAATCCTTGACCCACTCTTTGATTGC
The DNA here is from genome assembly GCA_027575705.1 of Erythroxylum echinodendron. NCBI lineage: Eukaryota > Viridiplantae > Streptophyta > Magnoliopsida > Malpighiales > Erythroxylaceae > Erythroxylum > Erythroxylum echinodendron. Next base: position 24,105,056 of record JANZXR010000003.1, read on the forward strand.
TGACCATATCTCAAGCCCATCAACAGCAAAGGGATAGTCTTCTATCAGTAGGCGAAGACCATGCGTGGAATCCTTATCTTCGATTGCCATGCCTCTAAACAAAACAACATAATGAGAAGCACATAAACCGGAGTATGACCATTGTTGACAATATTTACCAATTTTTGTGAAGTCAAATTTTGTTTGAACAATACATTTGTTTAATGTTAAAAGTAGAAAAGTCCTAGTAATCAGGTTTATCAACAAAGTTCGCTACTAAATATATTCTCAATACTAATAATCTTTTCTGTTGTTTCAAACAAAAATGACTAAGATCTACCTGTTCTTGAGGTTTTCAGGAAGGGCTTGCTCAGTGAACTTCCAGTTTCTGTAAACCTTAGATGACATTTCCATGGAATATCTTCCAGGGAAAACAGTCAACTCCAGCACTCCACCAGCATTAATGAGGATCTGCCTAGCAAGTGCATTGATGTAGAGAGTATCGCGGAAGTGAGGTTGCAAAAGCTTATAAACTGGATGAAGAACACTTAGCTGCCTATTTGTTGCAATAATAAATGGTTCAATCACTGCATGAGTGCTCAACCTATGACAGAGTGGGAGACAGGTAGCAACCATGATCAAATTAAAGGTTGCATTGATATGCATACAAGAGATTAGTTTCGATGAGCTTCAAATTCATACCAGTGACTCATAAGTTGGTGAAATCCAGAGTCATTTACAGCGACGTAAGCTTTAGCCATTTTCCAAAAGGAACCTTCGATGCCATGTTCAGATGGTGTGTATACCTTGCTAATGGATCCAAATTGGTCTCCCTCAGGATGTGGCAGGCTCAACTCAATTGCAGCAGGCTTCAAAGTCCCATCATCTTTCAAGAAAAGAATTGTTCTGGATGCATACACCTTAGTGGATGTTTCATTTATCCTCCTTAGGTATGGCATCAGTGTGTCATGATGGTCTAATATGAACAGCTTGTTCTCTTCAATTGCCTGCTTGCCAAAGAGGATTTTGCATTTAACAATTGCTTATGCTTCTGACTAAATTCATATGGATTAGATGGAACATGAGGACATAATATTGGATTTACCTTATCTACGCTCAATCCATCCAGGCTATTCTCCAAATGCTCTTTGGTTATTGAACTCTTCTGATCTCCATATAGTCTACGGTCCAGTCTGCTTCTTGGAGGGAATTCCTGCAACCATGTCAATAGCCATAACAAGCAAATAAAAATGAGGGTGACAAAAAAAAAAAAATTGTTCAATCTCAAAAACTTATAAGGCTCTTTATTCAAAATAGAAACCTTAAAAGGCTCAATTTTTCTTCTGATTTTTGGTTTATCCGGAAAAACATTTGAAAGGAAATCTTTTTAGGAGCTTAAGTTACCTCAACTCGACAAATTGTGACCGGATTTACACCAGCTATCATTTCTCTGGCAAATTCTTCATCAGTCATCCATGCAGACTTGTCCTCTGCATGGTTAGAAATGCCCCATTAGGTGGAAGATAAAACTTAGTGGACTGAATGTCAAAACTTCTCAAAATGTTTAGCATTGATGTGAGAAATTATTCAGTACCTTGGATGACTTGAGGAATTGGAAACTTGAATGGCTTTTCCTTGATCTTCAGAGGAATCCTGTTCTTAATATCATCAAGGAGAGAGCTTTGAGATAGTTTAATTCCTTCTTCGTAGAGTGCTAGCACATCTTCAAAGGAGTGAAACTCCTTTCCGAACAGGGATGGTAGCTCTGGTCCAATCAACTGAGCTATAGATTTCAGTGTATCAACAATGAAATCTGATTTCTTGAGGTGATGAAATTGCTCATCCCTTGGAACATAAATGTTTATGCTCATTGGAAGAGGCAGCCTGCTCTCAACTTTAGGATCTGCTAAAGATAATAATATAAACTCAACAAACCATCTAGAAGCACCGAAAAATCCTTGTCTATATTTGGATAAAGTTCTTTCCAGCAGTATAATATACAATATCTCTGTGTCTGATCATCATGTATATTACAGTACAGATGCATTCTCTTCTTGAGATGTATTTTTCCTCCGACCAATCATGAGTCAGCAACGAGCTTTCTGTTAACACTTATTTTTTGTATTTAACAGATAATTCTTCTCTTTTGAACAGAAATTGATGTCATTAATCATAAAAATGAAATCTATGTGCCTAACCTGACTCTAAACTTGGCCGGCCTGTTCTGATTCTCCGAGGATATGGGTACTCAATAGACCCTCCAAGAATAGGGCGGACATGTTTTGGACCCTTATCAGGTTCTCCCAAATCATTGTAGTAAGCATAGTCATAGACCCTGTCTGCTTCCTGGAGCTGTCCATTTCCATCTCCTCTTAAGCTCTCTAGCTCTTGTTCTCTGTACTTCCGCAACGGCAGAGGTGTTTCATTAGGAAGATATGCCTGCACTATTATCATAAACTTTAGCGCATGTCACACAAAAGCTTTTCATCTGTTTAGCTCTGGCAGGACAAAAACGGATTGGCAGCAGGATAACAAAAGCATATATGATACGTTAAACAAATCAGAATCGACCATTTTTCTAGTAGACTTTCATGTACTTGCCTTGTTGCTGAAAAAGATTCGATCTTTCTTGTAGTACTTGGTAGGGTAAACCCAGGAATTGCAAACAAAGTAAATACGACCTTCTCCAGGAACATCTTCAAGTGTGACAGTTTTGAGGTAGAACTCACTATGATGGTTATTTCTGATCAAGAATGCCCCAGGAACTCCAATCTCGTTATCCCAATCAAACGTTATTTTGTAACTTACTTCACTTGCTGTTAGGGGAGTAGTTGGAGTCTTCCACTCCAAACTAGCTGGCTGTCCTAATCTCCCCTGAAACTCATTATCTGGACAAGTGATGACAAAACTATTGTCATGAACCATTAAAGCTAGTTTTTTCAAATAATTATCAGATCAAGTTATATGAAATGTTAGCCTGTACTTATCTTCAACACTTACAGCTGAAAATTCTTCAAACGTCGCCTTTTTATTTGTTAAGAAAAATCCAGTTGAAGAAAAGGGTAAATTTGAGGTACAATTTCATAGCAGAATGAGGGTTTGGACTTTGAACAATACAAGTTAGAAAAGAAAAATAAGATTTCAACTTCTTAGTGAAACAGTAAGTAGAAAATCCTCTCACCAGGATCAATATGAACAGCACTGATAAGTTGCACAGTGACTGTGTGGCCGAACAACTCATCAAAACCATCAGTAACATAAGCTTTGGGATCGGTTAACTCCAAAATATTCTTTTTCATCAAAACAACCGTGCCTTCGATCTTCCTGCACTCAACTATCTCATGCTTTAACCTTTTGCTTTCATTCTCTCCAGTGACCACCGGAACAATATTGCTATGCATCTTGGGTTTCAGAAGCTAAACACAAAGAACGTAAAAAGCAAATATCTTGACGACGATGGTTTATCGAGTACGAGAAGGGATTTTGGTATTTGTAGGAAATACCGATTTCTGACGAATTTAACAAGAAAATATTCAAATAGGAAAGTTCAACTCTTTGAGTGCATGGATGCTTCCTAGCAAGTCCTTGTTAATTGATTTAAGTCCTTTCTGCGTGTGAGTGTGACAGATCCCGTCCAGGAACGAACTGTGCAAGTAGTACTGGCCTTCCATTCAAGTCCAAATTTCTAACCTTAAAAATTCCAGGAGGTTAAAAAGCTGGGGAATTCATCCACATCAACTGTAGGAAATTTCATCATTTTCTCTTTCTAAGTAGCGGTGATGGTTAATTGGCTGACAAAGTCAAAGTATCATAGGGTTGTTGAACATTTAAGTGTCAACTAATAATCAGCTTCAATGTGCAGCCAACTGGAATGGATCGAAAAAGAAATTAGGTCCTCAGATGTGAACACGGAAGGGCTGGTGGAACTTTCAGCTTTTCTTCTAACGATCAAGCCAAGATTGAGAGTTGAGATTAGAATTGACAAGTCAACTTCTAAACATAAGAACATATAAAAATCAAGTATGTTCTACTTCTATGCCAGATATTTTCAATGGAATTTCCAGGAAATGATTTTTCCACCAGCAATTGTAATTGATTCCAATATAAATATCAATGTCAAGAGAAGTGCCGTCGTTGTTCGGTTAGTAGAGCAAATGGTACATTCAGTTGACTCGATTAGGAAAAAGCCCACTTGCTGCGTATATCATTCTCGGAAGAAACACTACAGGACCAAGTCCATAAGGTTCAAATAAATGGTAAATCTTTGACACGATTGAATGTGTTAAATTGGTAATCAAATGGACTGAAGAACGACATCAATCCTTCATTTTTGTGAGCCATACGCGTAGGATTGTTAGTATCAATTGCTGTCATGGTGTTTTCGTCAAATCAATTTTTTTGTGTTACGGGTTCCATCTATGTTTACTTGAATGGAACACGCCTGAGCTGCTCTGAGCTTTCCTTTCCATCGCTACTATGCACTGAAGATATGCATAATTGACGTGATTCAGTAAAGGGCTTTAGAGTCAAAATCAAACATCTACTCTGCACATTAGCCACTAACCATATAAGTTGACAAGAAAGCTGCACCAACATTCCTTATTGGACTACTTGCACAAGGCAACTCAAGTTGTCATGTTCCTGCATGTGGTCATTCAAAGGCAACTCAATTTATCACACCTTGCATGCTCATGGAATTTTGGTGGGGTCCCACGTAAAGAAAAACTTGATAATTTCACTAGTTTCTGTAATTTCCACTTTTACAAAATGCATCATTACGTTTTAAAATTATTAGAAGAATACCTTGTGATATTAAAAATAGTAAACATGTGAGTCTGCATTATCATTTTGACCTGACATAAATGACAAATTATATTAAAATAATTTAACATAAATTCATTAAAACATCATTTTTAATACCACAAGACTTTTTTTTAAAAATAATTTTGAAACATAGAGATGCATATTACAAAAGTGTAAACTATAAAGATTTGCATCTTTTACCCAAATTTCGCAAAATAATTTTGCCTGTAACTCCAACATCAGGCTTCTCATTTCGCTACAGCTGTAAAACAACATAGTTATACTTTTTTTCTTTTCTTATTCGTAATATTATATTGCTTGAAGTATGTAATCGAACCATCTATAATCAAATAGCACAAGTGCAATTACTGTTAAAACATCCAATAAAACAATTTGAAAGAACCAATCGCGAGAAATTCTCCTTTCCCATAAAAAGCCAAGGGCAGGAGAAATATTCAATAACAATGCATGAAATGCTTCCACTGCCTTCTCTCATCAAGTGAGGTTACAAGTTCTTTGTTGTTGCAGTAGCTGGAAAATCATCAAAGACTAGGTAGATTGCCTTGACATTATTTGTTAACTTGATGATGAGTTGGTTATACGAATCTAGTAAACTTTGAAGTAAAAGTTCAGCACGTTCTTGAGACTCTATTTTATGACCTAGTGAAGAGTTGGGAAAACAGAGTATTCAAAGTATTGATGTACTCTGTCACTGAAGTAAATTTTGACATTCGAAGAGTTTTCAATTTTATCTCAAGGAAAATCTTGTTATAGAGTAACTTGGCCTCGTACAGCTTAGTGAGATGATCTCAAATCTCCTTTGTTGTCTTCTTCTCCTCTATGCTTGACAACACCCTATTTGCTAATGCTAGATGAAGATTGGTGAAAGCATTCTTGTCCATCTCATTCTACTTATTATCATTTATGAATATGGTCTGCCTTTTGCTAATGGCTACTAAGATGTTATCTTTTCTCAAGATAGTTTTCATCTTCAACTTCCATTTTGAGAAATTACTCTCATTGAAGTTTTCAATCTCAAATTTTACTGTCATTGCTTCTAATCATAAACAAAACTTAGCTCTCACTATTTTACGTGAATAGTACCCATATGTATAAATAGTACCGTATACGTGAATAGTGCTTAGTTACTACAGTGACGACTCTTCTACAATGAATGAGTTGCGAATAGTAAAAACGCCCTACTATTACAGTTGCCATCTTTCTTGGTTACTATTCTACTATTCACCGACTTCACCCTTAATTCGAACGAAATGTGCCAAAAAAGTTATCATGATTTTCTAACCTAGCTTTGATTTCACTTGTTGTGAAAATTGACCAAATTAAAGCATATTCACAACTAATAGGATTGAAGGAATATTAATGAAGAAATTGACACACAGATTTTAAATAGAAAACCTCTCAAATAAATTAGGATAAAAACTACGAGCCAAAAGGAAAAACTTCACTATGAAAAATTTAAGAGTTACAAACTCTCTCTATTTTATAAAAAGAAACATTAACTATCTCAAGAATAGGAGAAACACTCTCTAAATTGTGGGGATTGAACTAAAAAATAGAAAGTTTGGATAATTTTAAAATTGATATGGGAAGGCCTATTTATAGGCCTCCCATACGCTTATAGTCAATTGTGGACAGTTGTCCACGTGCAATTTTCTTCCTTTTCTTTTTGACTTTAACAAGTCGACAATAATAATTTAGAGTTAGGTTTTGATGCGGGGACCTGTAGGTTATGGGCCTACCACAATTCTATTGGTGAGAACTGCAATCGTGGCAGGGGAAAGTTAAAAAGTAAGAAAGATTTAAGATGTTACAACTCTGGAAAAAAGGGTTACATGAAGAAAGATTGTCAGAATAAGATAAATTCCAACCCTCAAGAAAATGTGACAAGCACTTCAAATGATGGCAATCTCCTGTGTTGAGAGGTAATGATAGCAAATAAAAGCAAAAAAAGATTTACTGGTGTATGACTTTTTGACTCGGGAGCTTCTTCTCACATGAGCTCTCGGAGGGAATGATTCTATCATTATAAACTAGACTCAGGAAGATTTGTGTACAGTTGCAACAATCATGCCTTAAAAATCATTGGTGTAGGAATCATCAAGTTAAAGTTGTATGATGGTACAATTTGTACTATCCAAAGAGTGCAGCCTAAAGAAGAACTCGTTGTCTTTAGGACAACTGGATGATCTTGGTTGCAAGGTTGAATTAAAAACAAGATCATGAAAATAATTCGAGGTACACTTGTAAAACAAGATCAAGTTGTCAATTAGGAAGTAAAACTGACCAACAAACAGAAAACTAGATAAGAAAAATACATGTTAACATGTTACCAAAGTGGGAAACAAGTTCCCTTTGCAAGTGTATGTTTGAGTGTGATTGTTTTACTTTTTCTTTGGGGTTCTTGTAGGAGTGAGGGGTGGAACATTTAGGGTTAATGACAGGCAGAGGGGATTTTCTTCTACATAGTATCATATCATTACCTTGGGGAGACATCATCCACAAACATTTCTTCAGAAGTTGGTAGAGGTGCAGAAGCATTAGCCTCTTCTGTAGCTAGGAATTATGTAGGCAGCAAGAAAATTGTGATCAGTGTTAATAGTAAATGAATTTGTAGTAAATGAATCTACAGTATAGCTGAAGATGTTAAACCTCAAATGAGTTACAAGTTATTAATTAGTAAAAAAAACTGTAGTAAATAGTTTAAATAAATTGGATGGTAGAAGATACAGACCTCTAGAAAAGGGGTAACTGTCTTTCAACTAATAAGTTAAGATAATTCAACTAATTAGAGCCAAGAAGAGAAGAGTATTGATAAACTGAAGATAACATAGCTTGAAGAGATTACAAAGAATATGAATAAAGAAAACTTAGGAAAATGATAACTTAGAGAAATTATGTTCGTTAGGGAAATAGAACAGAAGACAATGTGATTTACCCATACGGTTCTAGAAATCTTGGTTCAACAAGGTAGCCGAACAGTGACAAGTCAAATAGAATGTAAATTTACTGAGTGGCCAATTAGTAAAATATTTGACAAAGGTAAATAATTGCCAGTCATCTTCCTGCTTAGGTTCCTACCAAAGTATGGAAATTACAAATCTAGCACCAATATTTTAACACACATAATATTGTCAAAAGAATAAGGAAATTGAACCCTGTATTCAAAGAAAAACTTTGCAATCATCTGTCTTGACCTTCAAGATGTAAACCTGTCCTGATGCTTGGTTATCTAAGCAAGTATGATAGTGTGGAATCAACTACAAGAGCCAAAAACTCCCCAACTTACAAAGTTACTTTATTGTTACCTTCTAAAAAACTGCTTTATTGAGGAAACTTATCTGATCCTATTAACCAACATGTCAAGTTAAGAGGTTCAGCAAACTAAAAATAAATTATATGGAACATATCACAAAACGATGACTCGTCAATTTCTATTTCATTCAAAAAGGCAGGCACCACTGTAAAGTTTATTGTTCAGCCAATAAGCATTGTGACACCAATTGTACAACTCAAAAACATAAGTGAAAATTTGAAAGACATAATACAAGGATACATCTTCCACAACATCTGGACCGCAATCTAACTAACAAAATTGGACCAATCCATCCTCCCCTAGAATAATAAAAAAGAATAAAGAAACTAATTTCATCATTAATTTAGTTGTTAAATCTTATTCAGAAAACAAAACTGGATATAGTGATACATTTCAATCTATTTAACTACATATAGTTATGAAAAATGTTGTGAAAGAACCGTAATAAATGAAAAAATTTTGCAAGTATGAGTTATAGCACAAGCACTTGGAAGAAGAAAGACAATATACCCTTCCTATGCTCATAAGCCCATTACTTGTATTAGGAATTACCCTTTTTCCCTCAAAAAACATTTTACCAGTATGAAACTCAAGCATAATTTCCTGCAAAAAATGTTTTTTCTTTGTAACATAAAACTACCACTATGACTAATAAGCATTCTTAAGCCCCTAGTTATGAAAATCCAGATGTAAAAACAATAAGCTTGGTAATATCTAAATGTGCAACAGGTGAGAAGTTACAACAATTCCATTAGAAGATAATAATATACGTAGGTTATCTATCTATAACAAAAGGAAACTATAACATGCCATCATGACATATTCCAATAATTTGCATATGCTAACAAATAGACATTTAACTATAATAAAAGAGAGAAAATATGATAAACCCCAGACTAAGGTGACAAATTTAAACAAAAAAGGAAAGTTACTGAATCTAGAAGTGCCAATATTAATACAATTAATGGATGGTAGGCCATGTGATTTGAAACCCCTTTCCCCTAAAGAGATTGTATGCGCACAATTCAAATTAAGAGAATAGAGAGAGAAAAGACAAGGTAAGCTGCAAAAGTGAAGTGAGGGAGAGAAGAAAAGGAAGCACTAGTTGAGCGAAAGAGTGAAAAGCCAAAAGTTAGTAAGAAAAAAGGCAGTTTTTATACGAGTGTGAGAGATGTAGATAGGGTTATTTCTGCTCATATGCCTTTTGTCCTTATGATCTATAAAGAAATTTGCTTTGCTACTGATGAACTAACCAATGATTTACCTACTGAGGTTAAAAATATTTTGTAGGATTACGAGGATGTCTTCCTTGTCCTCTGAGGAGATGTCAAAGGGGCTTTCAACCCTTCGTGGAATCAAGCACCATATATATTTCCTACCTGATTCGAGCATTCGTAATTGACAAACGTATCAAGCTAACACTAAGGAGACAAAAAAGCTACAACATTAAGTTAATGAACTCTTTGACAAAGGTTTGGTTAGAGAGTCGCTAAGTTCATATGTCGTGGCTGTCATACTTGTACCGAAGAAAGATGAAACTTGGTGAATGTGTGTTGATTGTCGTGTTGTTAATAAAATAACTATTAAATATTGACACCCTATTCCTAGGCTTAATTATATGCTAGAAGACTTATATGGTGCATGCATATTTTCGAAATTTTGCTTAACAAGTGGTTATCATCAAATTTGCATGAAAGAAATGAGTGGAAAACAACATTTAAAACCAAATTTGAACTTTATAAATAGATGGTTATGCCCTTTGGTTTGACTAATGCTCCTTATAATTTCATGATATTAATGAATCATATGCTTAAACCTTTTATAGGCAAATTTGTAGTGGTTTATTTCGATGATATTTTGGTGTATAGTAGAGATGTAGATTCGCATGCTAAACATAAGTACTTTATACTCTACGTGCATAAAAACTTTATGCCAAATTGAAGAAATGTACTTTCTGTGTTCCTGAAGTTATATTTCTTAGGTTTGTCGTGAGTAAAGATGGAATCAAAGTTGATGAGGCTAAGGTTAAAGCCATTGTTAAATGGCCCACACCTAAGTCTGTTATTGAAATAAGATCCTTTCATTGTTTGGTTAGTTTTTATCATAGGTTTGTGAAGGATTTCTCAACTAAGGCAGCCCACTATGTAACACCCCACTCCCGCCGGACCCGAACCCGATATCGACAGCGATATCCGAATCCGTGCCCCGCGAGTGTGGCGTGTCACATCACTTCACTAAACAAAAGTCGGTATAAAAATTTTTTTTTTGAATACTCTTATCAATGATCATTACTTTGGGCCCACTTTTTCTTTTATTCAAAACATTTTACATTACA
>JANZXR010000003.1:24115606-24131706 GCA_027575705.1 Erythroxylum echinodendron
TAATAATAATAATAATAAAGATAAAAATAAAATAAGACAAATAAAAAGAAAAAAAAAAGAAAAAAGCTATGCCAATCGAAGGGATCCTCAATGATGCATAAGTAATAAACAACATGAACATACAAGAATACCTGCATAGAGCACGGACAAAGAACAATATAAGAAATAAGGTAACAATCCTCACAGACGACCTCAAGGGCAGCTTCTGTGAGAAATAAGAGTAGGTTTTGTAAAAGTGAAAAGCCCAGTAGGAGGGTACTGAAATGGCATGAAAGAGAAAAAAAATCTTTATGCAAGTAAGGTGAAATTCAATCGCAAGGTCTTGTGGGACGATGAGGATCACACCAGTAAGAGTCAATAAAAGACACAACATGTAAAGGCCTGGTCTTATATAAGGCAGTGCGTATGACCAAAATAAAGAGGGGAGTAGTAACGGTACTCAATGAGAAAAGACTGTAGGCTTTATGACAGCGTCCAATTTGTCAGGGGGCTCGAAAAAGCTAACAAAAAAGAAGCGAATATCTATGGAATTCTAGAAATGAAGCGGCCCTGTCTTGTACATATACATTCAAGAAAATGACTAACACTGTCGAAACCCCGAGCTAGGTTGTTCCTAAGATCAGAAACCCCCGTCCATGCGCACATAAATAGTCCTGAGAAAAATTCATAGAGAATGTGAAAAGGAATAACGCACTTATCAATGCCAGGCATCAACTGGAGATTAAACCACAAAACTCATACCTCACAGACGCTATAGCAAAGATGAATAAACTCCAAAACGATCAAAAACGAAACCAGATGGAGAAAAACAAAACGTGGAATAGCTAGTGTAAATTTAAACAATAAAGATATACCTGGTAAGAATGAAGAGAAGCATAAATTTAGAAAACCTGGAATAATTGTCGGAGGGACCGGACCACGCCTCAATGCACCAACCAAACCCAGTTTCTCTCCTCCTCCACGGCTGTTGCTATCCGTCGTCGTCTCTCTCCCTGAGAACCAACGGAACAGTTCGCTGATCCCCTCTCCAATGCGGTTGCCCTCCATATCACACTTTACTCCCGCCACCGCGCTTCCTATCTCCGTCCGTCGACTGCTTTCGGTGAAGAATCTTCCTGATTTGATTATATTATTAAAGATTAACTAATAAATTTTCAATTGGATTAAGGATTAGTCAAAGTTGTAAAGGAGACTTTAACAAGTGCAACTCACCAAATTTGTTCCAAACATATATATGGCAATTGGTATGGGAATTGGAAGGGAAAAAACCTTAAAAAATAGTTTGGAATTACACATAGTCCAGTTATGTCAAAGATTTCAACAAGCAACTAAAGAGGTTTGACAAAATAAAGTATGAATGTGCTTAAGCTTTACTTAATATCTTAAAGAGTGGTGGAGAAGATGTTACTAATCCTTTGAATCGAAATGCTCAATAGTTGATAATAATATGAATTAAGCTTTTAACGTGTTTATCTTACCGGCTAGAGATAGGCTGATAATTAACATGCTTAAAATATTTTGAATCATGGTGATGAAATAGATAAGATACATTTTATAGTTGGATGGAAGTTAAATATTTCACTAACCATAGTGAAGAAGTCAAAAAAGAACAAAAATGATGCAACGCAATGGAGAATAGTTTGGAATGGAGATGGTGCTTATGAAGTTTCAAAAGGTGTTGAAAAACATAATGTAAGGATTAGTAGATAATAAACATGTAATTTTCGAGTATGAGACCTATATAGATACTTTGCTAACATGTAATTAGACAATCCATCATTCAAATTAAAGGGTTAAGAAATTTATAGATTTTTGTTATAAGAAAGGTCAGCTCCTAAGTTTGTATGAACATATGTTACAATTTAATAGCAGTGAAATGTTTTGGCCTTCAGCCAATGTAGAGGTGATATGTAATGCCGGACTCTTTGAACCCTTTTTGGATTGGTCTGTACTTGAAAATACTACTGTATATTGATATATACATGGTTGTATATGAGTTCAAAAATGTATTTGAATTCTTTTGATATATATGCCAGTGATATATAGTGTTATATTCCCTTACATGAACATATAGTTCATCACTACGCGAAATCTTGGAGATCTCTGATGTATGATCTTATAAGTGTGTAGAACCGAGTCCATTGGATGGATATGGCCATGGTGACCGAGTTAAATATGTTCTAATGCCTTAGAGATGATTAGACATGATTTATAGACTTATGGACACTTAGAAAGCTTAATTAGAAAAATTGATGTACATAAGGGATTTAAAAGTAATTTTTCAATTTTGGGGGACCAATATGTAATTTTATAAAGTTAAAGGGCTTAATTATAATTTTCAAAAGTCCAAGGACCAAATTGAAAATAAAATTTTTGGTCATTCTCGAATTTTGGGCTTAATTGCAAATTTAAGAAAAGTTTGAAGGGTATAATGGTAATTTCACATAAGCTAAAGGTAAAAAGGTAAATTCACCACGCTTGGTCAAAGAAGGGTCAATATTCTAGACCCTTCTTCCTTGTGCGTGGCCATGCACCCCACCATTTAGTGTTAAAATACTTTGTTTTAATTAACAGAAAGGAGAAGAGAGGAGAAGAATAACACTTTCGGCTATCACCTAATTTATACCATTTTTTTTATTCTCCAACCTAAACCAAAGTGTTCTAAGTTAATTTGGGATCAAGGAACTCAAATCTATTATTATATTTGAGAAATTATCAAAGGGTTTTAAGATATCGGTAAAGGAAAATTGAGGTAAATTTTATCTCATCTCTCTCTACATTATGATTTTGAGTTCGGTGTTAAGATATGTTGTTCTCCATGCTTGAATATGCATGAAATATGGTTTATATGATTGAAATGAGTCGTGGAGAAGTCTCCTTAAGCCAAATCTGAGATACCCTCTCTTTGGCGAAGGTTTGTAAAATTTTGAATATCTTTTGAAATTGATGATTTAAATAAAGGGAATTGGATTTAATAGAGTGGTGAAATGTGTTGTTGTTTGGAAGTGCTTGTTATATAATAAGATAGGAGCATGAATTACTATGATAAAGTCTTGAAAATATGACTTGAAAATCATGCACATTAGGTGTTTGATAAAATGCCTAAGTAAATTTGGCTTAGGATTTAAGGATTAAAAAGGTGTGCATTGGAAAGAGGTTTTCATGTTTACTTAAAGTAAACTTGAATTTTTGCATAGATTGATGAGTAGTGGCCTAATGTGCTTGGATAAAAATGTCCTTAATTATGCTTTGAAATGTGTAATTATTAGATCAAAGGCATTAAATGCCTTGGAAAATGCAAAAGAAAGTGTATGCGAATAATAAGGGAAGTAATCATGTGAGAAGCCTAATGGCCGAATCCTATAGCTTTAAAATAGTGATATTGTGTATTATATACTTATGTAGTGGTGTATAAATATGAGATATATGTTTGAGTAGTAAATGCATTGCATATTATATGTATAAAGGCTTGGGAGCTGTGGATCAAAGAGCTCGTGCCAAAGATTGTTAAAGTTAAGGGAGTGTACACCTTCTTTTGAGGTGAGTAAGAAAAAACATATCTCTCAAATAGGATTAGGACATCCCAAGACATGCATGATGACTTGTATGTAAATTTTGAACCTAGGTAATGAATAGTATAATTGAATCTCAAATAGATGATAGTATACTTATATATTTAATAAACGACATTATTTTGAATAACTTGGCACCTGGAGTGCAAAAGATGTCTTTTACTGTATGAAATAATGTTTTGGAACTTACATATGCATAACCGAGTTATGTATGCTACGTGAATGTGTTCTCTTTTGTCTTAGAGCCATAACAAGGTTCCATTTTTTCAGTTGGACCGATAAATAAAGTCATGATCCTTTACTTGATTTTAATACTAAATATTTTTATATGATTTTTTTGTGATTGGTGAGGTAACGATTAGTCATTTATGTGCCAAGCACGATAGATTAAGTGGCCCCCTTACTCCTAACACTGGTACATAAAAGTCGAGTCCTCGTATCAACACCTTTCTACGGGACTTGCGAGGTGATTGCACACCTAGAGATCTGGTCACTGACGAAGTCATCATTTAGATTCATGATGCTCTTATCGACCGTAGTTTGGACTCACAATAGATGAAAGTCGAGCCAAAACTAAGAATTGGTAGGTGTGCACACTAGTTTGGTTGACTAGTGGCGACACACATAACTATTTTGGCCTAATATGAGATTTGACTTTTTGACGAGATTTGATTTTACATGTGATACTTTTCTACTCTTATGTATTGGAACTGGAACTGGAACCTATATTCACTGGATGAGTGATTAATAGGCTAGGCCTATGTGATTCCTAGCTAGTATGAGATGAGTCATAGATTAGGCCTATGTGTTTCTATGTCATGTATTTCACTTTATAGGTGGTTATATGCATATTAGATGCGTAAAACCGTCCTTAGGTTATTTAGACGGTTTTGGTGTGTACCAGATTTTATTTGTAATATATTTTTTTCCTGATCACTGAGTACATAGTGTACTCCCCCCGCTGTTTTCCAACAATGCAGGTTAATTTGGTGAGCTTGAAACTCTGAGTGGTTTGTGCAGTCTTTTGACATTTTTAGGGCATTATCGTATGTGGGTAGCCTCTGTTTTATACTTTTGTTGTATAGTGGCTCATGAATATGTTGATGTGCTTTACAATTTTGTAAATTAACTCTTGACTATCTTATGATTTGTAATTGACCTTATGTATGAACCTTTTGTATTTTCGTTGAGGGTGCTCTTGACTATACTTAAAAGTCCAGAAGTTGCGGTAGAGTTTTAATGTGAATATAGAAGGGCATTTAAAACTGATTTATAGGTGTTTTAATTGAGTTTTGGGATTTTTAAAATACAACCGTTGTGCTGTCCAAACATTTTTAAAGACATTCAGTTAGCCTTGCATAGTCAAGTTAAGGGTACCGTGAGTATCCTTATCCCAGGTATGCGACAATTGTTATGTGCCACATGTGGTTCCTGGTTGTTACATGATACATCCTCTAGTTAAAAGAGTAATGCCAACTAAACATAAATTACAAAGAGTTGATAAATAGTGAATAAGCATATTTTTATTCTCATATTTAATGCATTTTTCTTGTTTATTTAAGCATTTTTATTGATTTTGGTACTTAAGTTAGTCATATTTTATTTCTTGGTCTAATTCACTCACTTGGAGTAAAAATGAATGAATTTGGACAAGTTTAGAGTAATTTAGAGTTGTTTTGACTAAGTTATGGAGGTTATGACAATATATATGGGCATGTTGGAGAGTTTAGAGGTGTAAGTGTTTTATACAAAATATGTCCTTGTTGGTTGGGAACAAACCTGAATTGAGTAGCGAATAGGCCATGTTGATGATGCACACCTATGTTTCTGCACATGTTAGCTCTAGAAAGCATCGTGCATCTATTTGAAGAACTCGACCATCAACGTGCTTATACTGGCAATTGTGTATCTCCCATAATTTGAATTTCAAATTTTAAAAGCTAAGACTGAGTGATAGAGGAGGAAGGAGCTTTGGGAAACACAAAAAGAAACCTAGGATGACGCAAAGCATGAGAAACAACCAATGAAACCCCTTCGAAATGGATTTTCATCAATTTAGAGTGAAGTTTTAGGAGAACTTAGGGATGTTAATCATGTCATCCTTGATTTTCATCTTTTTCTTTACTTTTGATGTTTTGTTTTCTATGAGTATGAGCTAAATTCTTTTTGGTATTTGGATTAGACGAACCTTAAGATGGATCTTATAGTGACTTTATTTTAATCTACTTCATTATTTAATTTCATTGAGATTCAATTATATGTTCTTAATTATTCTTGAATTAATATTGTTGTCATGTTGATTTATGTTTGATGTTATGCAATTGACATTGAGAAATCTGAAGTAAGAATAGATCTAGCATAATTGAAAGGAGTTGCACGTAAATCTAGAGATAAGTCGGCATAAATCTTCTGAATTGTGATCAAACTTAATAGTTGAATTTATAAATTAATTAATATAATTATAAATGTTTTAATTAGAAAGATATTTCAATTAATCAACCTAGGATTTAAGTGTCAATAGTCTTAAGAAAGATATTAGTGTAATCGAAGAATTTTCACGATCTGATGAACTTTAGATTGAATTCATTAGTTGATGATGTTATAATAACTGAAGAATGTGTTTCTAATGTTGTTTGTTGCTACATTGGTAGCTCTGAACATGCCAATAAAAGAAAGTTTTGAGATATTGATATATATACATTCAAGTTATTGTTTAAATTTAGGGAAATCTGGCATCAATTCATAATAGTTACAAGTTGAAGAAACAAAAGGAGAGCATTATTGACATAGTCATCATAAGAATAAGTTTGTGAATCAAATAAAAATAAGGGAAATAATATGGAATAACTTTTTTATGGATATGTGCTATTGGCATAACTTTTTTATGAATATGATGTTAACATAACACTTTTGCCTACATATAGTTATGTATTCCAATCCAATTAAATTTTGATATTCATATGTTTGCCACTTATAAATTCATATATTATTTTCTCAATGTTTACATGTGCTCATATGACAAATCATTACAATATAATAGTCAAGTGCACAATCATTACATTCCATGTAAATCAAGATTGATGTTTAACATTGCAATGCAAAGTCATTTTCCAATAACATAAATGAAAATAACAAGTACCATAAGCACAGTAAATCCTATTATAATATTTAATATTATAAAATTCATCTTATTTTTATCATTTTCCAACAAATTTATGTTTTGCTCCATAAGCTTCATTTACTCCTTCAACTCTTTGGTTGTGCTTGTTTTAATAATATTTATTCCAATAGTGTTTGTTTCAACTGTCTTCTTCAATATTGATACTTCATTCCTTAATTTTTGAATCACTTCAACTGCTCTCTCGATAAATTTGCCATCATACCATTTGAAAAAGTTGCATCTCCAAACCTAAAATTTTTATTTCATTATAGAGACATTAAACACAAGAGTTATAAATAATAAAAAATATATTCTCACTGGATAATTGGAACATCTATAAAATCTCTGAACACGATTATAATCACTTCATGAAGTCCTTAACATGGAATTCAACCTACAATATCAAACCACTTTTTCAGCATTTGAAATTGTTGTATTAGTAAAAGATGAGAACTCCATAGGTTTAGGAGTTGTTGTTGTAATAATCATAATAATGACATATATACTCCAGCAAAGAATTTTTACATGGAATAAGAGGAAGAGCTACTAAATTTAACAACTTTGATGTATTTATAGATGTATGGATCTATACTCCTCTAAATCAAACTTTAAAAATTATTTACTCTAAACAATTAAATTTCTTAAACTCATGAATAAAGGGGCAAGCTACTGAAAGAAGTTAGGAAAAAGCTCCTAAGTTAGTGGGAGCTACATTATAACTGGGCATATCCTTTTATAAAATTTTCATAAAATAAGGCAAAGATTACAAGGTCTAGTATAAGAGATATCTTACAGTGTTCGGAATAAAAAACCAGGGCTAAAGGCAGATGACAGCGGTGAAGAGGGAGAAAGAAGATGGCAATGGTGAAAAACAAGAAAGAAGGTGGCATGTGAGACAATGAGGGTCAAAAGGACGATCGATGAATAAGAGAGGATGGTCATCTATGGTCAATAAGAGGGGACAATGAAGATGGAGGAAAGATTTGTTATTTTAGGTTTAGGGATTTTAAAATTGAGGAAGATTTTTTATTTTAATTCAATTAATAAAATTATTTGTTAATTATGATTAGGTCGAGATTGTTGGCCCAAATTAAAAATTATAAAATTATAAAGAGGTCAAGTATTTGTTGGGTTTTCGTAGGATTTAAAGTTTTTGAAACGTTAAAATTTAATTTGAATATTACAAAGCGTTAAGTTCTAACTTATATTGAATTATAAACCTTAGAGTTATATTTGCCCTTTTTGCCTTAAATTTAATTAATTTTGGTCAAGTTTAAGAGTTAGGTTAGATAGTCATGTTAATAACAATAGGTTGATCTATATAAAATATTCATGGAATGTGTGTTTCTAAATAATTTTAATGAAAGTCTAAAAAAATAAACTTTATTAAAAAATTATAAATCACATCCTTCATTAATTTCAAATGTTAGATTTATTTTAAATGTTAGATTCATCCATCTCTTTTATTTAAGAATAACAATTTTTGTCCGACCAGAAGTTAAAAGGAAGTTAAGTGGGCTTTGAGCTAGTTCAAGCTTCCTTTTTAATTTTCAAACTTTGGGTCGAATTTAGACTTAGGACTGCTTAGTTTGACCCAACCGAAGTTCGAATACGTCAAGTAAGTAAAATGATGTAGTTTTACTCAATAAATTAAAAAGTTAATCAAAATTAATTTAAACCCTATGAAATTTTGGGCTGAGCCCGAATCTGAACATAACTTTTTGAACCGGCCCAGCACGGCACGCGTGAGCACGCATCAAGAGGGACAAGATTTCACTGAAAAGAAGGGTGGATACACGTAGATTCCATGGCAAATTGAAAGAAGAACAAACCCATTTGGGAGGAAGTGTAATATGTGTATGTGTTAACATTTGGAGTCTGAGTGACGAAGAAGAAGATGTTGTTTCAAGTGGCAGGGCAAGGTGCGCGTCCCACCTTCTTCGAGATGGCGGCAGCCCAGCAACTCCCGGCCAGCCTCCGAGCTGCTCTAACATACTCCATCGGCGTAATCTTTAATATTCCATCACTTTATATGTGCATTTAGCTAACTTGCGCATGCTTATACATACTTATATCAAAAGATTGTCGGTTTTTCGACTTATTCACGACTTTTCTATTGATACGTGATAGGAAAGTTTTATATATTTGGCACCCTTCAGAGGTTTCATTTGAGTTTGTCTAAATTTCCTCACTTTCTGCTTTAATTTGGAAGCATCTTGGCTTTAGTGTGAATGTTGGCGCTATTTGTTGGTACTAATTGTTCCAGTGTAATTAACACGAAGTTTCTGGCTTTCTTAATTGCTGGAGGTTATTTAAAAGGACAGTTTGCATGTTCTAGATTTGATGGTTTTTAAACTAGTTTCCAAATTATATCTTAATTAATGTTGCTTATGTTGTTCAAGGTACTGGCGTTAAGAAGGCCATTCCTCCATAAGGTATTGGACTATGAAGATGAATTCTTTGCCTTGCTCATGCTTATTCTCGAGGCTCATAGCTTAAGAACTACAGGTTTCCTTCCTCCTTTCTTCTTGCTTTTGTTCCCTAGTTTTGGTATCTTCCATTGGTGCCAATTCTGTTTGTGAAATTGTATTTGTATGCTGGATTACTCAACTTTTGGTCGTATCTTGATGTTATTTCTGTTTTTACGGAGTTGTTATGAATGTGTTTTTGATCATCGCATCCTTGGATTACAGCATAGCTAGTGCCTGATATCTCTCCCAATCAAGGTGAACCAATGTCTTCTATATATGATTGCTAATGTATTCTATGAATGGAATATACTTGATATTAACATTAGCAGCTGTACTCATGTGGTATATATATTATTGTTTCTACTTTCACGTTTATCTTGTACTGGCTGCTTTCTGCAGTCTGCATCTCAAGTTATACATTTTCCATAATGCTATCTGAAACATCTTAATCTAAGCCAACTTTGGATCTTTAAATTAGAAATTTTGGTTTGGACCTTCTTTCTTGTGGTTGTTTCTTATACATTTTTTCCTCATCAGATGCTTCCTTTTCTGAGCATCTTTATGGAATGCGGAGAAGAGCAGTGAAGATAAGTGTAAAAAAGGATAATACTCTTTTGAACTCTGGGAACGAAATTGAGCATTCTGGGTTACAAAAACGCCAAAGAGTTCTTTCAGTTGTATTTCTGGTACTGAGCACTACTTTTATTTAACTATTGTTGTATCTTAAGAAATTTGCACTTCATTTCATTGACTTTGCAATGATGTCTAGGTTGCCTGGAATAGTAAGACTAGTTACAAAGCATGTTTACCAAGAATTGACCTGCATTCTTCATAATTATCCATCAATCAACGAGGAACTTCTAAATTTTTCCCTTCGACCATAGAGCACTGGAGGTTAATGATTTCTGAACTTGATTTTCTTGATCAGGTGGTGTTACCTTATTTTAAGTCAAAGTTGCATTCCATATATAATAGAGAAAGGGAAGCTATGCTACAAGCAAGTTTGTGGGGGAATAGTGATGAATTGATTGGGGAATCTGATTATTTTAATGGAGCGGAGACATCTCTTCCTTCCAGAGAAAACTCAAATACAGAAGCAACAGTAAGAACACGCTTGATGAAGAAAATTCAGAAAGTTATATATGCTTGCTACCCATGGCTACATGCTAGTAGTGAAGGTTGGTGCAACCCTGCGTCCTTTTCTGTCTCTAGTTCTGATGATAATGGTTACCTTTTACCTTAAATACTCAGGTGACATCTAGGAAGTGAAGAAGAGCTTGTCACAGAGAAATATGAATGACAGTTATCTATCAAGCCTTTGCTTTCCAAGTTGATAGTTAGTGTTACACTCTTATCTTGCTCTTTTACTCAATATTCAGCAGTCCTCACGTTACCAGTCTCTGAGGCTAAAAATATGTGTTATAAAATGTTGGAATTAGCTTGACATCATCCTTCAATATTAGTTATCACTTTATTTATGTATTTCTGCCAATTCATTAAGCAAGAAGGGTCTTTCTTGTAGCCATGTGGACCCATCGCTACCACCTCTTTACTTCCAAATGTCTTCCTGGTTCTGCTAATGATCTTTGCCAACCTAGGTTCATCTAATTGGTTTTGTAATGCAGGATTGTCCTTCACTTATCAGCTCTTATATCTACTGGATGCTACTGGATTCTATTCCCTAGGACTACAGGTGCTTGGAATTCATGTTTGTCGAGCTACAGGGCAGGAAATGGTATCAATTTATGGCAAAGTTGGAAATTGGTTGGTTATATAACAATACACACACATTGAAACACACATCACTAAGCATTTTTTTTTCCAGCTGATGTTTGTTCTGCTCTACACCTTGTTGTGCAACAAATTAAATTTTCCAGTGCTTTTTCTGAGTTTTGTCTTATAAATGGATGATTTTATGCAAGAATTCAACCGTGGTAGGATGTGATATTTGATGGGGAACTGGACCTGTGAAATTAAGAACAATTGTAGGATCAATTCTATGGATCTCTTTTTCCTTTTATATATTGCTCTGCTCTGCATCTTGATAGACAACATATTAAATCTTCAAGCTCTTGTTCTAAGCTTCGTCACATGGGTGATTTTATGCAAGAATAAACCGTGGTAGGATTTGCCATTTGATGAGGGATTGGACTTGTGAAATTGGGAACAAATGTAAAATCAATTCTATAGACCTTTCTTTTATGTACCTATTCAATGTTTATTGAGAAGGGAGCAGTGTTTCTAGATAATATTGAATTTGAACAATTTGATTTTTTGCTATTTTCTAAAAAAAAGGTTATTGCTTTATATCTTTCTGTATATAAATGGAACTTTGTATGTTGCTGATGAGTAATTGCATGGGACAACTTCCAATTATAACATCAGTTGATTATTCTTTATATATGTTAGTTTTTGCTTCCACGGATAATTTAGCGTATTTTAGGATTGTGTATAATTGCTTCTGATGTCAAGGTAGATGGATTCTTCTTCAAGAATTTCAAAGATTAGAAGCCGTGAACGTGAAAGACTTCGTGGTCCTCCATGGCTTAAGGTATTATTCGGATTATTTTGTTGAGTTGGTAACAACCCCTCTTATATCATTTTTGTTAGACAATTTACAATTTCCTCTCCTGTTTTTCCCTCTAAATAACATAATGATACACTTTCGAAAATGGTGACAGGCATTACAAGGAGCATTGTTGAGATGTACTTATGCTGTACTTGACTATGCACAAACTGGCTTAATTGCGTCAGTATTCATCTTTAAAGTGAGTATGGTTCATATGCTTATGTTTTGTGTTTCTGATTGAGCAGTAACCTGCCTTTCAAAGACACGATATGGAAGTCTGATTTCCATTACGTTGCTTTCTTGTATCGCATGCTGATTGATACTGATGTACCACATCAACATTTTCCATTTGTTAACAACGAGGAGCTTCTCTTGTAATAAAGTTATAAAGAAAGCTTTTCCTTATATTGATACGTGAGTAGCATCGTTTCTCGGGGGCGCAAAAGATTTACTTACCCAAGAATGGGATAATATTTCTGGAATTACAAGTCTGTTTTCTGTATCATAGCCTTGCTGGAACAATTTTTGGGTCCTTCTAATGTTTGCGTACTTGCATTGAATTTTGTTTCATGTGTTAAAATTCTTAACCGCTCATAATTTGTCTTTATGCTTTTGCAAATATACTTGTTGAATTAGAGAAGCAAAGGGGGGACAATAAAGTTGTTTAAGTTTGAATAAAGCTTATCCACAAAAGTAAAATTTGTGTTCTTTGGCGCTGACAAATTCTTGATGTGAATTATATAGATGATGGAATGGTGGTATCAATCTGCTGAGGAAAGGATGTCAGCTCCAACAGTGTACCCTCCACCACCACCACCTCCACCTCCAAAGGTAAAAAGGAACCAATTTCCATCTTAAATTCTCTTTTGCATCCATTGTATTGAAGCATCTTCTGGTCACAGAAAATTCATTAATAATTATGCATTGTGATCTTAAGGTTGCTTCTTCAAATAGGTATAATATGGGAAAATACAGTGTGTTAATGATATATATACATGTTTATGTTACCGTCAAAGGATAACTATAAACAATTTCTTAGTATTTTGCGTACTAATTTTTGAGTAATAGATCTTATCAAATGTTGGAAACTAATAATTTAAAAAATGATGGTATCTGGATTGTATAATCAAACGTATATACTTTATTTGTTGCCTAACAGGTTGCCAAAGAAGGGATTCCACTGCCCCCCGATAAAACCATCTGCCCTTTGTGCTCACAGAAGCGTGCAAATCCTTCTGTAGTTACTGTTTCAGGCTTTGTCTTCTGTTATGCTTGCATATTTAAATATGTAACTCAGGTGAGTCATTAACATCTACTTCATATTGGCCTTTTGGCGAAAAGTTTGTGGTTTATACCTGTAACTAGAAAACTGATAAAATATGCTATTTGCTAACACAAACCTTTACTTGAGGAATTATTAAAACCACCCTTTATGATCCTTTAGGAAAAGGAAACATAGGATAATATTTTCATATATTAGGGGAGGATATAGGGAATTCCTAGGGGAACCTCAGATGTTTGTTTTATGTGTCTAATACTCCTATGTGGTGCATTGGAACTTCAACTGCTTATGTTTCTCTCGTCCCTCTGTATGTCCGTATGTGTCATAAGACCTACCTCAGTTGTAATACTGTTAAAATATGTATTAAGCTAGGAACAAATTCTACTAAGTGAAGAGGAGTTGAAGAGGAATAGGTTTTGCATGAGTAGAGTTCTCTATTCTTTATCACTTTCCGTGCTTCTATTCCGGAGTTGTTTATTTGTTCTCTTCATAATCGTACTTCACTCCAATACTTTACCAGTACAACCGGTGCCCTGTTACTTTGATGCCAGCAACTGTTGACCAGATAAGGAGGCTCTTCCATGATATGTAGACACTTTGTTGGATACTACAAGGTACAAGTAGCGTATTTTTGCTAGGATCTATAAACCAAATTAAACCAGGTAATGATGCAGCATAGCTGATTAGAAGCCAAGCATAGAATAGTTTACTCATTTTCTATACGAAATACGATGACTGAAAGAGGATATGAAGTGGCGTCGTGGTTGTCAAAGTTCTACCATTTTCAATGGATGCCTATTGATTTGAATTTGTATCTTGACAAGGTTTTATGGATTTGTCTCATTTCTTTCTACTTTGATGTGTAAATAAGCTAAGCTACAGTACTTGCCTTGGTTTCATTGCATCCATTTGTAAGCGCCTGTGTTTTAGGCTAAACAAAAGAGATGCACATGAGAGAGGTGTAGTGAGGCAAGGCAAATGTTGCAGCTCCAAATAAACCTTGTAAAAACACCACATTCCTGTATTATGGGAAAAGAAATATAGGAGTTATGTCGTGTTGGATCTGTACATTAGAGTTAGAACAGTGAATAGAATTCTTCGTAAAAATGACACATACGACATTCTTTTATAATATTATCGTGTAGGATCGTAATTTGATATAATCCTTTTTTTGTTTTAAGATAGATACAGAAAATTATGCGTTTTTTAAGACTTTATTTGAAATTTATAATTACCAACGTGTGTTAAGGAAATAGTTAAAAGAATACGGTAACTGAAAATTGAAGCAGAGTGTTAATGATTTCTATGGTCTCACGTGTCACATCCCCTTAATCCTATTAACTGAAAATTGAAGCAGAGTGTTAATGATTTCTATGGTCTAACGTGTCAAATCCTGTCAACCTATAGGTTTTGAGAACATCCAATCAAGATTTTTAGAAACATAATTAATATATTTTCAACTTGCCCTATTAAATATGGTTCTTTAACTAATGTTGGAATCTTCGGTTTTACGTTTTTTTTTCTTACTTTAGTTTTCAGGTTTTTATTTTTTAAGCGAATACAAAATTCTTTATATTTTAACTATTTATAATAATTAAATATTAGATCAAATTTAAGGATAAATTAATCTTCTAAATTAAATTAAATTGTGTTATTTTATCTTAGTCTCTAATATAATATTTATCAATAAAATTATTGTATTTATTAAAATAAATAGTTAGTTAATTATTTATTTATAAATTAATATTTATTTATTAATTTATTTTTAAATTGTTAAAGTAATTTCTATTTATAAATATATACATTTTAAATTTAAGACATATTTATTAAGTAATTATAAGATTAAAATTATTTTTAATTAAATTAAATTATTTATAATTCTTATTAATTATTACTATTAAATAATTAAATAACCTATTTAGGTGATAATAAATCATATTATCACAAAAAGTAGAAAAGAAAAAATATAAGTTTGTGGTTTTTATAAGTTACGAGAATAGGAAGAAACCAAAACTAATAAAAAAAGAAATGATATAATTTTTTATTGAACTTGAAAATAAAAATTAAAATTAAAAAACTAAATTGGAAATAAAACCAAAAACTCAAACGCTACTATACTATACTCCAATTCATCATGTAGAAAGCGTAAATATTAAGGTAATTATTATACGTTTTGGAGATATAATATTCATTATTTTTGTATTCCTTGAGATATAATAATTCTCGTAATTGTTGCATTTGTATTCTTGTAAGTATTGAACATTTAATTCTCTTTAAGTTAGATATTAATTTTAAGATAAAAAGATTTTTTTCTCCTTTATATGTAATTGCACCCATTGAGAATCTCTATTTATTGGTTTTATCTATCGTATGCATTCCAACAATACGGAGAGTAGTGCTCAGCAATCAGATGAATACCATTTCATGTCAGTTGGGAAAAAACCTTCATCACAATGGCACTGTACCAAGAATGGATACCAATTGGTATTGGCTATTTCAATTCGTATCGATTATTATCAGCCGGTGACTAAAAAACTGGTATTTATCGAGTAACAATTATAAATTATTTTAAATGGTTCATTGATTTTGTTAAATAAAAGTGTACAAAACTTGATGTATTTTGACAACTATATGAACTTTAAGCCTAAGGCCATTTATCACATTTGCTTTTATACATTTTTTTTTTGTCGTGTGTTATCAAACATAGTTTGTTTATTCTAAAATTTGATTTTGAATACATGTCTTGAGATTACATTTTTGGTAAATTTATTCGTAAAAATGATAAAGGTATTTAAAATAGCCATTTTGAACCTAAACAAACCAATTTGAGCTTTAACCTTTCTTTTCTTAAATACTAACCTTAGTATAAACTAATTTGACCATTTCCTTGTTAATGCCCTTAACAATTTTAAGCCCTTAGAGTTAAGGAATTTTATCAAGTTTATTTGCATACAATTTTGATTATTTTCATGAAAATTAAATTAGTTTATTCAAGTTATATTGTTTTAATTTTGCAATATAGGGGAAACGTATATACACATAAATA
>JANZXR010000003.1:24131806-24157251 GCA_027575705.1 Erythroxylum echinodendron
TGTGTGTGTGTAGATATATATATATATATATATGTATGTATGTATATGAAATCCCTCTGATTTATACATTAGGTTTATTTTTATTAATGGCGGAGATCTGATTGATAAGCAAACTTATGAAAATAACTTCTTGTACTTTGATTTGAGAGTTAATGTATCTTAAACACTTTGAGTGTATAGAGTGCAATCCATGAGAAGTTGTCAAGTCTTGTTTCATTTTATTTTGATAGAATTAATGAGATACTATGTTTTTATTCTAAAAATGTGTCTTTATGGGAGCTTATTCTCTCAATTGTTATTTTATAGTAAACTTTTAATGTGTATTAGCTTTTGAGATATTTTGGGACAAGATGAAAGAATATGAGAGGTTCTTACGAGGATGATTGATGCATTGAATTGCTTTAAGGACAATCATGAATTTGGGGTGTAGGAGAATTTTGATAAGATGTTATTTGGTTATATTAATTGAAATGATCTCTTTTATTTTGACTATATTTTGGTACTTAAATAAGAAAATTAATATTTGTTTTGTTTTAGGAGATGATGAGTGGAGATTGCATCAAATTAGATTATTATTGGTCAAAATCACTAATTTTGGAAAAAAAAATAGACATATTACTGTAGTGAATAACGTGAGATCACATCTAATGCTAGATTCATTTCAAGAGTTAGAATTCAATTAGAAAAACTTATTTCCATCCGGGACTTAGAATCTAATGCTAGTTTCATTTCAAGAGTTAGAATTCAACTAGGAAAACTTATTTCCATCCCTGTTATTTGAGGACTTGGATATGTTTTATGTAGGAATATTTGCAAGATAGGAAAAGACTAGGTTTTGAACAAGAAAAGAAGACAAAAACACGTATACCACCTTCTCTAACATTCTCTTTCTGTTTTCTTAGTAGTTTTCTCTCAATCTTTCATCTTTTCTTCTATTTTTGGTGTTAGAATTAAAGTTGTGTTTGGCTAAATCTACATATTCTGATTCATGGGATTCAAAACTCTAGTTATAACCTTGTAAGGTTTTCTTCTAAACTTATTTATTTTTTAATTCACGTTTTTTAATATTTTTATATTTCATGAATAATTAATATTGATTAACCTGACAAATAATTTATTGTTGATTATTCTATTGTTATCTATGAATTCAGTGATCCATAATTGTCATGAAAGATTGGTACAAATAGCAAATATGTTATCTATGCATTTGCATATTTATCTTATAAGAAACAAGAAAGCTAAGTTGAATAGTTGTAGTTATCTCAAATGTTTAATGTAGGGTCTAGTCTTTTTCACTAAGCTTATTGATATCATTTAATTGATATAAAATGTTATCATATCTAATCAATTGATAGTAAGTTTTGGTTCGAATATTAAGTTTGAATCAATAAATTTAGGAAATTTTGAGACTTATTATGATTATCTTTATATCTTTCGGACTAACTGCTTGAATTGTAAAAATTATTCTTTTTAAACTAACAATCAATGTTACAATTAGATGAGATCTTTCCCTTGAATCAAAGTTAAATATTTTTGAATTTCTCATTTTTATATTAAATTAATTTATTTTGATTTCTTGTTAAATTTATTTTGTTAGTTAATTAACCATAAAATCACACTTTTTTTGTTAATTGAAATTAAGAAATTAGATTTTAGTTTTTTTAGGATTTAGCCTAGCTTCACAATTACTACAAGAATTTAAAGAATTAGAATAAATTTTGAGGTTTTCGACATCCCAATCAATATTATATTGAAAATTTGGTGTAATAAAATCCAGATATTTGACTCATTAAAATATCGAACAATATGTATTAGCTAATTAATCATGTAATTTATTCAAATTAAATGGATAAAACATAAATAAATTAAATAATATATTTTGCTATTAAACTATAGTTCATTGTGATTTATAACATACTTGATGGTATTTGTAAAATCATTTACATTAATTTTTGTTATTGACTATTTGATAAATAATGGTATCAAAATTTGACAATTTACTTTTTAGGGTTAAATGCGTAAGATCTCTAAATTTGACCAATTATCACATTAGTCCATCATTTTAAAAAACTATTAATTGTCACCCTATGTTTTACTTAATACATGCAAAAATGATGTTGTTTTGATATTTGGAGGTCTAAGAAAATTTACCCGATTTAGGGTTAAATTAGCTTAACCACCTATTGTATGACATATTATCAACGTACCCTCGATTTTTAAAAGCTATCAGTAGCTCTTTATAGTTTCTAAAAACGACAACATTTTTATGTGTATCAATATGGAGAACTTGATAGCAGGGAGGAAGGAAAATATATCAAATAAACATAGGGGCAGTATTTGATAGTTTTTAAAAAATGAGGAACTAATATGATAGTTTGTCAAATTTAAGGGGAGTCTTAAGAAATTATTCCTACTTTTTAACTATTACTAAATTGTTTATACAAATGTCTTTCAAAAATAGTCAATAAGCTCCAAAAGATATAGTTACCAAGAAAATGAAACATAGTAGAAATAAGAAAGATAAAGTGAGATTTGTACCCGTACAACCTTAACCTAACATTAATATATAATTCTTTCAATATTAAGCCAAAATTACCTATGAAATCAATTTTGGATTGATTTGAAAATAAATATATAAAAAGATAAAACGTATATATAACAATAATAAAACTATGATTTCTTACAAAATAAATTTGAAGTCATCGATAAAATTAAAACGTTGGAAATTACAACAATAAGTTTAAGATAAGCTTAGTTGAGATTATCAAAGGATAAAGGATATTAAAAAAAAGTTAAACTAAAACAAAATAAGAACTATATTACATTAACCTTCCATCAAGCAAAAAGGTTGAACAAAAAAATGTTTAGGCCTAGGACGAAGACAGCAAATCTGAAGCAAGTCCCCTCACATCTTTATGCACATGCCTTGAGCTTGATTTGCTTTATGAAATGTTATGCTAAACATTTCTTGAATTCTTTAATGTGATTCATAGTAGCATGATAAATCACAAACATAGAAAATAAAAAGATTGTAAGAGTTTATAACATCAGTCATCACTTAAAAAATCCAATTTCGTAAATCACTCTAACCAATGTTAGCTGAGTAGCGATTATTAATTTTAGAGACAATTCTCAAACTCATATATTATTCTCTATTACAACTTAATTTATCAAGAATTCTTATCCATCTATATTTTTAATCCAAATGTTACAAATTAGTGGCTTTAGTAGATCCAAGTTCAAGTAAAAAATTATATGTAAAAATTTTAAAATTTATAAACTTAAATTTATAAAATAGTATAATAAATTTCTTATTACAAAATTAAATAACATAAAATTCAACTCTTTCATTCCTATTCAATTTGATATAAATCAACTTAATTTTTTTATTCGAGTATCACAAAATATTCATAATTGTACTAAGTTAAAATTAACAACAAAATTCATTTTAGTTTGATAAAAACATTAATTATATAATTCAAATCTGAATATTTTTATTTTATTCTTTCAATTTAGTTTAAAATATCCAAGCATCAACTCAGTTTTCCATGATAATATAATATAAATAATGAGCATCTCGCATAAAGACTATTGAAAAGTATATTATTTACGTAGATTATTAATATTGCATTTAAAACTTATTATTCATTATTAGTGTTTCACAAAAAAAATAATTATTTATTTTAACATCATAATATAATTTAAAAGTATTTAATTTGATTAATGTTAAAATGTCATTAAAATTGTATTTAAATTATCTGTTAAATTATTTTCTTGAGAAATTACAAATTTAAATACAACTAACTATAATGTTGTAACATGTATTCACGTGTTTCTATTATAAATTGATTTAGATAAACTATCTTTCGGTCATGAAAAAATAAATGATACATATCAAACGATAGTGGAGAGTTTCTGTTGGATATTAAACTTGGCTACTATTATTTGCTAGAAGCCGGTGAAACTCTTTTGAAAGCTTAATTATTAAGGCTTTGAAATAGTCAAAGATTATTAGGAATTTCTTAGCTATTTGTTTACGCTTTCTAAGAGTTCATTATGTCAATTTATTGGCTGTCAAATAACTAAGTTTATTTGTTATCAATAGTCAAAAATTGTGAGTTGTTTAGAAGTTGTCTTAAGTCAGTTTTAGTAGTAAAACAAATGACTTGCAATATATATAGGAAGCTTGTATTTGTGTATTGTATTAGTGTGTGTTTATAAGAATTGAGAGATATACAAGGAAGACTCCAACGAGTTCCCTATTGAGAATTGTTTATTGGCTGTTAACTAAAGCCAAGTTCTGAGTGTGTTGCTCCTTAAATAAAAATATTTTATGTGCCCAAAATTTTATTTCTTGAGTGTTCATATTCTTTCTTAGCATCTATATTTCAGCAAGGCAATTTATTTTAATTGCCAACATATGGTTCCAGAGCTAGTTTGTATCAAGATGGCAGCAAGTTCAAGTTTGACTGCCAAGCAAGTTCAACAAGTACAAATAGTTATCTTCAAGTTCGATGATAGACCAAATTTCATTATGTGGAAATGTTTGATCCAGTGGTTATGGAGAAATAGTAGAAAAAGGTTTTGTTAAATCAACAAAAGAAGAGAAAGGAAAATCATATCAATAACAAGTAGAGAAAGATCGTTTACTAAATGAGAGAACTTTGTTTTTAATTTGTTAATCTGTGGAGCTGCTTATTCTTGAGAAAAATTTCCATGCTACAATAGCAAAGGAAGCTTGGAAATTTTTGATCAAGGCATATGAAGGTGCAAATCTAATTAAACGAACGAGATTGCAGGGCCTAAAGTGACAGTTCAAGTTGATGGAACAAGGCAAGGATGAAAGTATTCGTGATTATTTTTCACGAATGGATAAATTAGTCAGCGATATGAAGAACAATGGTGATAATATGATAGAATAAGAAGTTATGAAGAAAATTATGCATACACTCGCAACTCAATTTGATTATGTGGTAGAAACTATTGAAGAGTCAAAAGATCTTAGCATAATACCATTGAATGATTTGTAAACCTCTTTGGAGTCACATGAAATGCGAATGAATGAAAGTCAAGTGGCACAATTGAGTAAGCATTAAAAGCTCAAGAAAATGTAAGAAATGAAGGACCGGTGCAAAGAAGGGTGAATTAAAATAAAAAAAGTCAGAATTTTAAAAAAAGAGGATGGAATTTTTAAACTAACTCAAGCCAAAACACAAAAGGAAATGACTCTTTTTAAAATAATTATAATATTTAATGTCATAAATGCAAAAAGTTCGGACATTTTCAGTCTGAATGCAAATCTCATATTCAGTGCTATAACTGTAATAACTATGGTCAATATAGTTAAGAATGTCATGCCAAAGCATTGACTATTAGAGCGAGTCATGCTGGAGTTGTAGAAAGTGAAGATAATATGTAGACAGTTCTTATAACCAATCATACAATTATCGATAAGAATGACTATCAATGGTTATTAGATACAGGCTGCAATAATCATCTAAGTGGGAAGAAAGAATTATTTTTTGACTAAGATGAAAGCTTCCAAACCATTTTTAAGCTAGGTGCCAATTCAAAACTTAAAGTCTCGAAAAAAGGAAATATTGCCATCAGATTGAAGGATGGATCTTTAAATTATATATCAGATGTATTTTATGCACCTGATATATGCCAAAATCTCTTAAGCGTGGGACAATTAGTTGAAAAAGGCTATGATTTGCACTTCAACAAGAGAGATTGCAGCATAAATGATGTGGAGATGGGCTTGATAGTAAAGAAAACACGTTAAGAAATTGACTATTTTCGGTGAATATAAAGTATGATCCTATAATACCACAATTGCTAATGATAATTGGCTCTGGCATATGCGACTTGAGCATTTCAACTTCGAAAACATCAAGTTCCTAGCAAATAAAAAATGGGTTATAGGCTTGCCTATTATTCAAGTTCCTGAACAACTATGTGAACATTGTGTGGTAGGAAAAAGGCATCATGATCCTTTTCCTAAAGGATGTGCATGGAGAGCTACAAAACCCCTGAGTTGGTGCACTCTAATTTATGCTATATGGATGCCCCATCCAATGAAGGTAACAAATACTTTATTACTTTCGTTGATGACTTTAGTAGAAAGACATGAGTTTATTTCCTTAAAAATAAATGTCATTTTTGTGATACGCTTAAGAGTTTTATGGCATATGGTGAAAGATGAAGTGATTTTACTTTGAAAACCTTGAGAACTGATAGGGGAACAAAGTATATTGTCTGTGATGATTTCTTGACGAAGCATGGTGTTAAGCATCAACTGCAAGATACACTCCTCAGCAAAATGGAGTGATAGAAAGAAATAATAGAACTATTATGGATATGATAAGAAGCGTGCTACATTGAAAGAAATTATCTATGAGTTTTTGGGCGGAAGCAGTGGCTTGTGCAGTCTACATCTTAAATACGTGTCCTGTTAAAAGTGTATGTGATAAAACTTTACAAGAATCTTGGAGTGGGCAAAATCCTGATCTTAGTCACTTGAAAGTATTTGGTTGCATTGTCTATGCACATATTCCAAATGAACTAAGGAAGAAGCTAGATGACAAGGAAGAAAAATGCATTTTTGTTAGGTATAGTGAAGAAACTAAAGGCTACCAGTTATATAACCCAAAAAGCCAAAAGATAATCATCAGTCGAGATGTTGTCTTTGATGAAGATGGAGTGTGGGATTTGTTAGAAAAAGAAAAAGAGTTGCTACTTGCACAGTAATTATAAATGAAGAAGTAAAACGAGATAACACAGTTGATAAGCCACAAGCAGGCACTGTAGATCCAAATAAAACAACAACTAATACACCATCTCGTAGATATCTACAACGAGAGCAACGTCTGCCTGCCCATTTACAAGATTTTGAAGTTGGTAGAGATGATGATCTTGATGATAGGGAGGAAGATGTTACTTACTTGCTGTGATTTGCTGATTGTGATCCTGTGACTTATGAAGAAGCAGCCTGTTAGGATATATGTTATATATCTTTTAATTAGTTTTGGAATTATTTATTAATTGGACATATAAGATATTATTTGGATAATGACTTATATTCAAAAGTTGTATGGATAATCTTATACTTGTGATAGAATCCTACACAATATTGAAGTCTATTATCATGTTGGTAATTGAATTTTGGACTACGGGATTTTGGTGCATAGCAAAAACTGGGGCATTGTTGTTGCATGGTCTTAAGTGGGATTCTTCTTGCTTGAATGTATCATGCACGTCTCAAAACATAGCTGAAGTTGATCTCATGCAAAGGTGGTATAACGAAGGTAGAGCGTATATGTGTTAATTGAAGACTAAAAAGAAACACAGCTGAAGTGGTGTGGCAAAGATGGCTTCAGTGTTGGCTTAATAAAGAGTGTGTGAGTATGATTAAGAGTGCAATGGGTTAATTAAATACTTAAAAAAGACGCAGCTTATATGGTGTGTGTTATTGCTTGAGTGTTGGTGTCATACATATCTTAAATTAACAGCTGAAGTGAATCTCTTGCACGGTGAAACAGTGGTTGCGGTGTTATGTGTTAAGCATTAAAAAAATACGGTGTTTGGAACAGTTTATGCAGATAGATAAAAAATGTGTCTTTTGAGAGTTATATGCTATGGTGTAGTGAGTTGGTGATGAGGTATTAGTGCTGCCCACGTTCCTTTTATTTGAGAAAATTAAAGTGAGTGGAATTAATTGTTCAATGATAGAGTGAGTGCAGCAGTGTATATCTTGGAACATAACTGAATAATGTTGGGTGTGATAGGAGCCACGGTGAAATTAATTTGTGAGCAAGGATTGGTGTTACAGACGCTTTAATTATTGTAGAATGAATCTGAGAGTGAATATGGTAGTGAAGAAGAAATCACTAATGATGATACATTAATTGCATTACATAGCACAGTCCAGTTACTTATTTAACAGTAACCGAGAACGAAGTAACTGAAGATGAAAAAGTGAGAAAATTGAAAAACTTTCAAGAAAAACGCAAATGATTCAACTTAAAGCTCGATTTCAGATTATGACAGTGATGAAAGTATTTCAAGTGAGAAAAAGGAGAACATTTACGAGGCTTACGAATTAATGTACGAAAAATGGGTGAAAATATGTAGAAAGAATAAAAGGTTGAAGGAAGATAATCTCTCTATGAAGAACACCATCCAGGAGTTAGAAAAGAAATTGACGTTGATGTCAGATGAGCTTGGTGAAGCTAGAATGAAATTAGTAAGTACTGAAAAGGGATTGAGAATGTTGAATGAAGGCACAGAAAAACTAGAAAAGTTAATGGAAATTGGTAAAGTTAAAGGAGATCTTCAAGGCATTGGTTACAAAGGTGAGTGCTCTAAAGTGAATGAGAAGAAAGATGACATATCCAGATCTGTCCAAGAAGTAACTTCGAGGAAGAATCGAAGATTTGTACCTACATGTCATTTTTGTGGAGTCATCGGGCACATAAGGCCGATATACTATAAGATGTTATAAATGTTGTTTCAAAGAAGCCAAATCAAAGGGACCCTATATCCCTTATATAAATTTCAAAATCAACCTTCAGTATCGAAATCCACTTGGATTAGAAAGGTTCAAGGACAAGCAAAAAGATGGAGTGAAGGAAAAAACAAGAAAGTGTCCAGATTCACAGTTAGTTACTGCTTTTGAAGCAACTGTTCAAACTGAAGATAAGTCAGTTACTTCAGATGAAGAAATCAATGAGACAGTTGATGACCGACATAATGTGATGAGAAATAATCCCATGTTTGAATTTCTTTGAGGAGCATCGGGATTGTGTGCTTTACATTTTTGAAATATAGTTTGTTGTTATTTTTAAAAAAAAAGGAAAAGAAAAGTCAAAAAAATTATTTTCTTTAGTTCTTCTTTATTTTTTTTGTTGCCATTGTTGTTTCATCTTTTTAGTAGTTTGCATTGTGACTTCTATTTAGCTCCACTGAAGACTATTCAACTCTCTCATCAATGTGGGTCTCTCTCTCGGATATCTCTCTTTCTCACTACACTGGCAACACTCTTCTTTATTTGCTTGGGTTTATGAATTTGATCACTCTTGTGAAGATGAAATTAAAGTAAGTAATGATATGTTGGCATATGTATTGACTGATGGTGAATTGTCATCTTGGCGTACTTCCGCTGCACCTATTGTTGAATATTATAATTATACATTTTGATACTGTTTTGTCCTAAGGGAGAGACATCAGATTGTTTATGGTGAATGGTCCATTCAGGAGGAAATTTCAAGGTACATACGTGACTATTAATCTTACTTTTTGGCATCTTTTTGTCCTAAAGGGGAGAAATTTTGATGATTGAATAAACTTGATGTTCTTTGGAACTTAATGTTTGATTAAGGGGGAGTATTTGTCATATGAATTGTGAATTTGATACTTATATGTCCAATTATGTTATTTAGGGAGAGTTTCATATTTGTGACAAATAATGCCAAAAAGGGAGAGATTGTTACGATATATGTTATATATCTTTTAATTAGTTTTGGCATTATTTATTAATTGAACATATAAGATATTATTTAGATAATGACTTGGATTCAAAAGCTATATGGATAATCTTGTTCTTGTGATAGAATCCTACACAAAATTGAAGTATATTATCATGTTGGTAATTGAATTGTGGACTCCAGGATTTTGGTGCATAGCAAAAACTGGGATGTTGTTATTACGTGGTCAGAGTGGGATTCTTCTTGCTTGAATGTATCCTGCACGTCTCAAAACATAGCTGAAGTTAATCTCATGCAAGGGTGGTATAACGACGGTAGAGCGTATGTGCATTAATTGAAGACTAAAAAGAAACAAAGCTGAAGTGGTGTGGCAGAGATGGCTTCGGTGTTGGCTTAATGAAAGGTGTGTGAGTATGATTAAGAGTGCAATGGGTTTTAATTAAATACTTGAAAAAAACACTGCTTTCATAGTGTGTGATGTTGCTTGAGTGTTGGTGTCGTACATGTCTCAAATTAACAGCTGAACTGAATCTCTTGCGCGGTAAAACAGTGGTTGTGTGTTGTACGTTAAGCGTTAAAAAAACAAAAATACAGTGTTTGGAACACGCTATACAGATAGCTGAAAAACGTGTCTTTTGAGGGTTATATGCTACAGTATAAAGAGTTGGTGATGAGGTATTAGTACTGCCCACGTTCCTTTTATTTGAGAAAATTGAAGTGAGTGGAATTAATTGTTCAATACTAGAGTGAGTATAGCAGTGTATATCTTGGAATATAGCTTAATAACGTTGGGTGTGATTGGAGCCACATTGAAATTAATTTGTGAGCAAGCGTTGGTGTTACAGACGTTTTAATTATTATTAAATGTATTGAAGTGAATCGTGGGTATTCAAAAGAATCATGGCTAAGAGTGTGAGTTGATGAAGTAGTGAAGTCATCTACGTGAAATGGGCACTAGTGATAAATTGATGAAACACTGTGACATGTTTTTGTGAAGAAAGAATCAGCTATGGTGAAGAGTTTCAGCTGGATTATTTCAAGAAGATAAAACCATATGGCAGTCTTTCTTTTATCTCAAGTATATTATTGTTCAGTTCTTAGTTGATTAAATATTTGAGTTATTTTTATTGATTGTTGTTTGAGTGAAAGTAGTTAAAAATATCCTCTGACGAGGTTAACACGAGTCGGTCGTGTTATCAGGTGTGAAATTCTTTCACGGGAAGTAAGAATGGGAGATAGTGTCAAGGGTTGAGTGGTGTCAACTTAGTAAAGTCTTGGGTAAATTTATTGTATTTCGGTGAGAGAATTAATCTCGGTGAGGGCCTCGCAGACATAGGTAAGGAGCATCGAACTGTGTTACCAAATTTCAAGCAATTGAAAAAAATAATACATAGGAGTTAACTACGCTTCTAAAGGGGAAAAAGCCTATTGTGTTAAATGGGTGTATAAGACAAAGTTCAAGCCAAATAGAGAGATAAAACGTTTCAAGGCACGATTAGTGGCAAAAGGATATAAACAAACAAAGCTCAAGCTAAATGGAGAGATAGAAAGTTTCAAGGCATGATTAGTGGGAAAAAGGTATAAACAAAAACTAAGAATTGACTACTTTGAAGTATTTGCTCCAGTTGCCAGATTGGACATGGTACGTAGGATTCTTTCGCTTGCTATCCAAAAGCAATGGAAAATGTTTCAAATGGATGTCAAGTCTGTCTTCTTGAATGGTGTAATTGAAGAAGAAGTTTACATAGAGCAACCACAGAATTATCTAAAATAAGGAGAAGAAGACAAGGCTTACAAGTTGAAGAAAGCTTTAAATGGATCGAAGCAGGCGCTTAAAGCATGTTATACACATATTGACACATACTTTATTGACAAAGGATTTCACAGGATCCTATATGAACTTGCATTATATTTCAAGACCAATAAAAATGGAAATATTGTTTGTTTATATGTGGATGACTTAATCTTCACTGGTAACAACTACAAATTGTTAGCTGAATTAAGAGAAAACATGACTACACAGTTTGAGATGATAGATATGGGCCTAATGTCTTATTTTCTTGGCATAGAAGTGAAGCAAACAAATGAAGGAATTTTTATTTCACAAAAGAAATATGCAATAGATGTTTTAAAGAAGTTTAAGATGAAAGCCTGTAAACTGAAGTTGACACCAATAGAAGAAAGATTGAAGCTTGAAAGAGAAAGTAGTGATGACCTTGTCAATTCAACTAATTTTAGAAAATTGGTTGGAAATCAGCAGCAACAAGACCTGACATTGTTTATGGAGTTGGACTTATAAGCAGGATCATGGATTCTCGAGGACAATCTTATTGGCAAGCTGCAGAGAGAATTTTGAGATACATCAAAGGAATAATTGACGAAGGCATATTTTATTCACATGCTATCAAGGTAGAGCTAACCGGATACACATATAGTGATTGGGGAGGTGACACTAAAACTAGAAAAAATACTTCGGGCTATGTTTTTCATCTTGGTCCAGGTGTATTTTCTTGGTCCTCTAAGAAACAACAAATAGTTCCCCTTTCAACAGTAGAGGCAGAGTATATAGCAGCCACAAGTTGTGCTACTCAAGCAGTTTGGTTACGAAAGATGCTAAGCGAGCTACAACATCAACAAGATGCTCCTGCAAATATTTTGTGATAATAAATCAACAATTGCTTTAATGAAGAATTTAGTTTTTCACGGCTACAACAAACACATTGATATCAGACATCATTATATTCGAGAACTGATAATAGATAAAGAAATTGTGGTTGAATATTGTAAATCAGAAGATCAAATGGCAGATATTTTACAAAGCCACTCAAAATTAATTTGTTCTTGAAGAAAAAAATGCTTGGTATGATCAAGACAAATTTAAGGAGGATGTTAGCTATGAAACTTGGCTACTATTATTTGCTAGAAGCTGATGAAACTCTTTTGAAAGCTTAATTATTAAAGCTTTGAATAGTCAAAGATTATTAGGTATTTCCTAGTTGTTTGTTTACGTTTTCTAAGAGTTCATTATGTCAATTTATTAGCGGTCAAATAATTGAATTTATTTGTTGTCAATAGTCAAAAATTGTGGGTTATTTAGAAGTTGTCTTATGTTGGCTTTAGTAATAAAAAAATTGACTTGCAATGTATATAGGAAGCTTGTATCTATTGTATTATATTAGTGTGTGTGTGTGTATAAGAATTGAGAGATATAAAAGTAAAACTCAAACGAGTTCTCTGTTGAGAATTGTTTATTGGCCATTAACTAAAGCCAAGTTCCGAAAGTGTTGTGCCCAAAATTTTATCTCTTAAGTGATTGTATTCTTTCTTAGCATCTATATTTCGACACGACAATTTATTTTAATTGCCTACAGTTTCAGAAGTAACTGGCAAATTTGTTTTCGTGATGATACAGAAATCTTTGTAAAGCCCAGGTTCGCAGAAGTTGAAATGATTAATGGGAAGTAAAAAGATACTGTATTCCATCTTTTTATTTTATTTCTTATATGATAAGGGCATTGTTATTAGTGCAAATCCTTGGACTTTAGACTTTATACATGTATTAAATTTAGCTTATCGATTTTTAATTTATTATTTTTGAAAATATTAATTGATCTTTAATTGATTGGATATTTGAGCAACGAATTGTTTCTGCGTTGTTGACTTTATTTAGGGGAGCAATTCAAATTCATTAATTTAAATATTTACATTATTTTGTACATATCTTTTTTTTCGTTAATATGTGATTTCGTTTGCAGAAAAGATAAATGTTTCATCAATTAAGTGAGATTCTTATCTTCTAACCATTAAATGATGATCTAACAACATTATACTTGATAGAAATATACCACATGTTTGCACATCCAACATCCTTTATTCAGATACCTTGATGAACCTATCACCTCAAAGCTAAAATATTCAAATTGTCTGCCTCTCTTGGAAAAGATACAATCCAGAGTGAAATTTTGACAAAATAGATTTTTGTTCTATGCTGCTCGACTTTTATAATTTCTGCTCTTAGCAGTTTACATATACATTGTTAACGTCATTCTTCCAAAGATCACCAAAGAGATGGATAGAATTGTGAAAGCTTTTCTACGGATTGGGAAAACTGAAAATTTCAAAAAAGCAAAGGCCTAGAGATAACCATTTCTAAGAAACACAGAGGGTTGGATATAATTTATATTTAAACTATACAAAAGGTGCTGTTAAGCAAGAGAGTTTGGAGGCATCTAACGGACAACGAAGCTTTACGGACCAAATGGGTCCATGCATATCACCTTCGCAGCCAGAAATTGGCTATGTCGACTCAATATTCATGGATCTTCCATCAGCTGCTTAGCTTCCATGGCCTGCTTTAGACATACATCAAATATAAGGTAGGAATGGACAAAATGCTTGGGTGTGGTTCGACAATTCGACGGATGCAATCCCTCTTATCGACAGATCTGAAATTTCTTAGCCGAGAAATAGATTACCCCTTCACTTTAAAGTTTCCTCTATAATCCAAGGAGGAAACTGACATGACAACTTCAGGGCTTTCACCGCTTTGAATGAATTATTACCCCAGCTGAATGGTAGAAGGACTGAGGATACCATCTACTGGACATCTAACCCCACAAGGAATTTTCTCAAAAGAAACATGTCGCAAACTATTTACTGGTAGCCAAGCAGCTATATGCCGTGGTTCAACCTTTTTTTGGAAGAATCCTCTAAACCCAAAAGCCTTAATAATCACTTGACTTGTGATTAAGAACAGGCTACGAACCAAATCTAGATGTGCACCTAGAGACTCCACTTTTGTCCTACGCAACACAACAGAAGAAAATTGAGACTATTTATTCTTCTCTTGTAGCTACTACAAATCCATTTGAAGCAGATTCCAAATTACGTTGGATGTTAAAACATACACATACGACTGAGAGACAACTTTGAACTAGTTTATTAATCTCTCAAGCACAACGAGAGATTAATAGACAAAATTACCACTGCCATCTATGCAGTTTGGAAAGAACGTAACTGCAGAATTTACAAGCAAGCCAAACAAAATCATCACCTGCTCGCGGACAAAATTTTATCAAACACTGTGACGTGGTTGTAGCTTTTGCTATTGTCAATAAACATTCATTCATTTTCCCAAAACAAAAAAAACTCATTCAAGAAAATAATGGTACCTTTAAATAGATTGTTTATAATAAGCTAATTTGCTATATCAATACTTATACGAGACAGAGATATAAAGTAAGTCATAAAAGAACGAAAAACTAAACAAAAAGAGAGTAGCCAAAAACAGAATCACCAAAACAATTGTAATAACCATGACGGCAAAGGAACTTACAGGAGTAGACGGCACATATTTTGAGAGTCGAAATTTTTAAGTTAGTTTTTGTAAGGTTTGACTATCCAGTGATGTACACAATGCACTGATGAAAATCTGAAAATGTTAGATATACTTCTGAAGTTCAAATTGAAACCACATTTCAAAACCCAATTAAAGGAAAGTCGTTAAGTACTGTCATCATTCCTCCTTTTCTGAAACAAACAGAGTAGAAAAAGAAAAAGAACATCAATCACAAAAATTAATGCAGAGACTTAGATACAACTGATCTTTAAAGGAGAAAGGATAATAAAAGGAAAATATAAAAAAGGAGATACAGTTTCTCCCCAGTTGCACATAAAAATACATCAACAGTGGCTTTTCTAATCAACATGGAGGAGAACTAAAATATAACCTGTAAATCATCCAATATTCCTAAGAATTGAAGGTCAGATGTGCGTATGCAAAGCCTTACCTCCTCGTCACCTGCTGGCACATTACATGCAATTATTACTCCCCGTCCTCAGTCAAATTATGCGTACCCCCGTCCCCTCCTCTAGCTGCTGTCTGTTTCCTGTGTTTCTTGCTCTTGGCTTTCTTGGCTTTCATGCGGCGTTTCTTTTCGGTGGCATCAACCCAGGTATAGTCGGATGGAATATGAAAAGGTTCAACCTCATCCTTGAAACGGTTACTATCACTATCACTTGATTGTCCACCACGACTTCCTCTCATCCATGAAATCCACGAGCCCTCTGATTCCTTGGACTTGGCATCGTGGAATTGAGCTGGACTGGAAGGAGGGGTGGCAAATTCTTCCACTGGCTGAAGCTCCTCCAATTTTGTGAAAGTAACAAGTACGCGAATAGTTGGTACAATGGGAATTGCAACCTACAATAGGAAATTCAAGCGAACAGCTCCAAATAAGGGACTAGAGATCCCGATGCTCTTGATATTGAAAAGTAGATAATACTTCTCATTCAAAAGTAAAAGAATAAAACAAGTGCAAGAAAAAGAAAGCCAGAAAACAGAGTGATAAACTGACTTTTATGGAGTCAAAAAAAAAAAAAGAAGGAAAAATTGCACTCGAAGCTGAAGTAATGAATATGGTTTGGTTGGTACACATCTCATATTACCTGGACAGGAAATGTTCCAGATGGTAATTTAGTTGTCAACAGCTCCCTTAGTCGCCTAACTGCCTTGACCTTGTTGGCTAATATGTCAAGCAGAGGCAGGAGCTCCTCCGTTTTTAAAGGAAAATCTGGTGTCAACCAAAGTACGGGTCTTAAACCCTTCTTGTACTCGCTTTCAAGCTTTGACTCATTGCTTGTCCCTTTCTTCTTTTTCTTCTTGCTGCTTTTATCCTTTCCCTTAGCATCCTCCTTAACCAATTCAGTTGATGATTTTAGATGATCAGCAGATTTCTGTGCACCACCTTCTGGTGCCAACTTCGAGAACTTCTTCAAGATCTTTGAATCTTCAGGATCATCACCACTGTTTTTCGTACCTTTACTCTTCCAACCAAACCAACTCTTCTTTTCTTTAGTTGCACAATCAGATTCACCATTTTCACAGGGACCTCCTAAACCATTTTCTTGCAACTCAACCACCCCAGGTTCCTCATCCTCACAAAGGCCCTCTGAGTTTCCCATTTGAAGTGCAGAATTCAACTGCTTTCGCTCATCAGCTGTCAAGACATCATCAAAGTCCTCATTCTCAGCACCATTTACCAACCTCTCTTCATCATCAACAGCAAAAAGCTCCTCATCAGTCATTGCACCTGGAACTCTCCTTGACTTCACACTCACCATCACATTAAGCATGTCGTACACTTTAGCCTTCCAGCTCCCAACCATCTCAGTTTTCTCCTGCCGTCTCCAATTCAGATGAGGAACAAGCTCCGCCTGGGTGACATCGATGCCTGGCCTATACATATTAGTTTGTGACATTAACGCCACTTCATGGGCAACTTCAGCTTCTGTTGGTTGGGCACCAGCCCCCTCCAGAGCATTTGTAACCTCTTTTTCCTTGTGAGCAAGAACAATCAAAGAACCACAAGGCAAGGATATACTGCCATCATCTGAAGAGTAACCTTCTCCTAGAAACAGAAACGTCTGCTCTGATCTTTGAATTCGAAATCCATCAAATCCAGCTAGAGTCATATCAGCACGGAGGTTAGAACCCCGTTTCCAAATACGGTAAGTATCTGATGGGGCAATGCGTCCAATAAATGGGATTACTGAACTTTCAAAATGAAAAGTTATCTCCATGTAAAAATCTCGAATACGAGCTGCTGAAGCAACTATTCTTGGAAGACGACGACACCATTTTGCCCAAGCAAGAGGCTGGTAATGCCTGGCAATTATCATAGCAATAGACTCCTCTCTTGTGCAAACTGCTTCTTGAAGAGCACTCCAACCATTTTCATTCTGAAGACTCCAATCCACACCAGCAGCCATCAAAATTTCTGCAGATATAGGATCCCGCAATTTGACAGCAAGATGCAATGGAGTATCACGGCCAGGGACATCTCGGCGGTCAATGACTGCAGAGAGAGCATCGGCTTGTTTCTCGGCAGCAATAGACTCCTCTTCAGTATTAACTTCACCAGCCTTGACAAGCCGTGGGAGGGATGCAACAATACGTCTGAGAGTTGCATAATCACGTCGAGCAACTGCCAAATGTGCAGGACTGTGGCAATACTTGGAAACGTCTTCCATTACTTCTGTCTTACTATCTCTTTCTATTTCACTCTTCAATGTCTCTCCGCAACTCTAAGCTACAAAGACTGTTCCATTGTTGTTGAGTGTAGTCGATATTAAAATATTTAGTTAGGCTATCCAAGAACTTTAAGTTTTCAGGGCTTCACTCAGCACAGGAAACACAGTAAACTAGAGGCTTTTACCTTTCAACACTTTCGTCCTACAGTCAAATTCAAATCTTTCACGGAATCCAAATTATTCCCAGTAGGAAAAAGATCAATTATCCGTAGACGAACTAATAAGTATTGGAATAATGGTTAATTTCCGTGAAAGTTGCCCAAATTCCTCC
This sequence comes from Erythroxylum echinodendron, assembly GCA_027575705.1. NCBI lineage: Eukaryota > Viridiplantae > Streptophyta > Magnoliopsida > Malpighiales > Erythroxylaceae > Erythroxylum > Erythroxylum echinodendron. The sequence continues at coordinate 24,149,654 of JANZXR010000003.1, forward strand.
CATATTTCCCGATAATCACACTTTAGTTAACCGATCTTTGGCTCCATTTCCCTTCAATCAAGCTTCACAAACCTCAACCCTGGCGAATAACAGAAATCCACCATAAGAAAGCCGAATTCTTTTAAAAAAGAAAAATAAAGTTGAAGGTTTTGTTTTCATATCAATACGGATGGATGGTAGTTTAAGAAAAACCCAAAATCTGGGGCTTCACATCAGAAAACAAATGTTAGTTTATACAGTAAGAACATAAAAAGGAAAATAAATAATTCCAAGAAAAAAGAAAGAAGAAATATACCCAATGAACCAAATTGAAAACCCACTCCCCAACTAACATTTAACTACCTTAAACTAACTACACAACCCCTTTTTCTTCAAGATACGGTTCCTAAAAATCCAATCTTTCATTCTTCCTCTAAAACCCCTCCATTTCTCAGAAACAAACCAACAGAAACTACAAAGTAGCTATCCCAAGCTAATATTTACCTTAGAAACGGGTATACCCTGAAAACCGAACCGATCGTTCAGATAGTGAGTTACCGATGACGGCTTCTAAATCTCTCTCGCACACACATACAAAACAGAGAGAGAGAGAGTATATGGAGAACAAGATGGGGGATCTAAGGGTCAGAAATGAATCTGACAGTTAATAGTAGAACCAACAAGACGTGACCTAATTCGCTCCTGAGTCGGTCTTCCCCAACTCCGATCTCTCTCTCTCTCTCTCTCTGAGAATTCTCTCTGTTTCTTCTTCTTCTTCTTCGTTTTCTTTTTTTGGGGATTTACTTTTTTCTCTTTCGGTCTCTTCGTTTCTGTCACTCTCTGTCTTTGGTCTATCTGCTGCGCGTCTGCGAACCCCCTCTTTATTTTTACTAATTAACTCTTTTCCTTTTTTTTTAAGTTAATAATATAAAAACAACATCACCCATTTATTAATAATTTCGCTTGTAAAATTTGAGAAATATTATTATTATTCAATCTTATATTTTAATTAGTAAAAAAGTTATTTTAAAATAATTTATATAAATGAATGGAAATAATAAATAATAAATAAATTAGAGGAAAATTTTAGAAAAATATAGGTCCTTGAAACTTGCAACTCAGGAAGACAGGGAGAGAAAAAATTATATCTATAGTGATTAATTACTCAAAAATTGTTGACTAGTCTCTTTTATAACTATAAAGTTACATACTCAATATTTAAGTTATAAAAATAATCTTTTTATAAAAATAAAAATAAAAAGCTCGTTTGGTGAATGGACTCTAGTAATTCACTTTTGCAGGCCTATGAAAAATTTCCTTCTAGTCCCCAGGTTTTAGACGAAGAAGAATTACAAAATGGCCCTTTATTTTCTTTAAAATTGCAATTATATGATCACTAGCCAGTCAACGTCAGATATTTGGGGGTCTATTGATCTTTGTTTGTTCTCTGTTTAATTTTAAATCTCTATCGTTTACTTTTCGAAGCTTTGCCTCTGAAATTTCAGCGGTGGGCCTGTTCCAACTCGGCTTTTCCCTTTCACGAAGCAAAGACGCAACGAATCTGTCCTTCATTAAGTGAGAATTTGCATTTGTCAGACCCCATAAATAAACAAAATATCAAAATCTGAAGGTCAGAATAATAAATAGCAATATGATTATGTGAGATCCAATGATGCAATCTCCTTCAAAATTGAGACCTTTAGTCGTTTCCTTTCCTCCCAAGGTTGGTTCGTTTTCGTTTCTGACACCCCAGCAGAATTTCAAATGTTTATATTTTGTTTCTTTATGCAACAATTTTAGAAGCCCTATTGTCAAGCATTTCCCTTTCATTTGTTACTTGCGAAATTCATGGTCTATGTTAAAGATGTTTATTCCCTTTCTTTGAAAACTGAAAGCTATTAGTAAGGTCTGATTTCAATTTCGTAGTTTATAGAAACGTAGAACATGAATACTACTAATTATGTGCTAACAAACTAATTAATAACTAAGGCCATATCATATGCAAATATATGTAATTGATATGCACAGAAACGTAGTTACAGACAAACCCAAAAGGAGAATGGCGTAAAAGGGTATATTTATTACATTATCCACATTCATTGTAGTAACTTGAATTCTTATAATTTATTACATCATTTTCGCCCTAAAGTTAAAAGCAAATCTCTACATTAGTTTAGATTTAAGAAGTGGGATATTGCAAATGTTACCTCATGTCAAATCTTATATTAACGCTATCTATAGAAGGGAGGTATCATAAAGAAGGCATGCACATCATTTAAAGATAACAGCAACAAAAATGTTATAACAAAAATCTTGCTGGGATGTAGGGTTTAAGAAGGTCTAGAAATAAGCAGTTTTATCTCTAATTAATAAATAGACTCTTTTTTATAAACCCACAAGAGAAGATTTTTTAAAACGGTTTGAAGTAAATAACGGTAAAATATAAACAAATTACTATATAGCTAATAAAAATAAATCAAAATAAAATCAAAATAAAGAAACTCAAATTCAAATAAAGTTAAAAGTAAGTAAATGAATAAACTGACAAGAAAGAAAACAAATAAGTCAATAAAATAAGTAAACAATTGAAAGAGAAAAATGAAATAAATAAATAAAATAACTAAAAGGGTAATACTACAAACAAAAGTATTTTGGTTACACAAGATACAAGAATCGAAAGAAAAAGGTCCAAAAGGCCTATAAAAAGAAAAGGACCTCTTTATAGAAAACGAACTGCCTCTTTATGTAAGGATTCTTCTAAGAGCGATTAAAAGAATTATAATAAGAATAAGAATAAGAAATAAAAGATTTCTACTAAAGTAGCAAAGAAAAAAGGATGTGTCAAGAAAAATGATAATGATAAGGGCACATATTTACTTATGGAGACAATAGATGCCATAAGATATATTGCAAAACTTATCTTGTCAACCTGAAAAATAAGAAGTTTCAGGAAGTTACTTCTTAAAGTATGATTATAATTGAGATTAATCTTTCCACTTTTGTTCCACATTCTTAAGTATTAGATACTCGATACGGTTCTCATATTTGTAATAACATGAAAATACTAACAAGGAATAGATCATTAAGGAAAGACAAAGTGGACCTACAAGTTGGCAATAGAGCAAAAGTTGATGCATTAGCTATAAAAACTTGTCGCATAGCTTTGCCTTTTAGTCTTGAACTAGAACTACATAATTGTTATTACGTCTCAGTTACTATTAGAAACATCATTTCCATTCCATATTTAGATTTGATTGGATTGCCTTTATTATTAAAAATAAGAGTTGTTTTTTATATAAAGATGATGTTTATTATGGATCTAGATTACTTCCAAATGGTTTGTATAGATTAGATCCTGATAGGCCAATCCTTAATATAAATATCAAGAAAAGAAAGCTAAAAGACCAAAATCTATCTTATTTTTTCCTTTGTAGGTTAAATCATATCAACGAGACAAAAATCACAAAGTTACATAAAGAAGTATATTTGGATCCTTTTGATTATGAATTATATGAAACTTGTGAATCTTGTTTATTAGGAAAGATGACCAAAATACCCTTTAATGGAAAGGGAAAGAGTGACCGTGAGTTATTTCATATTATACATTCAAATGTATGTGGCCTTATGTCTACTTATGTTACAGGTGGATACTCATATTTTATTATATCCACAAATGATTATTCTAGATATAGTTATTTGTACTTAATGAAACAAAAGTTTAGATTATTTGAAAAGTTCAAAGAATTTAAACTTAAGGTTGAGAAATAAACATAATGGAGGTGGTGAATACTTGGACCATAAGTTTCTTGGTTATTTAAATAAGAATAGGATTCTCTTATAATGGACTCCTCTTAGAACTCCATAACATAATGAAGTGTCAGAGAAGAGAAAATATACTCTATTCGATATAGTACATTCTATGTTAAGTCAAGCAGTCCTTCCTATCTCCTTTTAGGGATATGCCCTTGAAACTATTGCTTACCTTCTTAGTAGAGTTCCATCCAAATTGGTTGATAAGACCTTGTATGAAATATGGAATGGTAAAAGACATAACTTGTTATACTTAAATATTTGGGGATGTGAAGCTTATATGAAGCAAGCAACATCTAATAAGCTTCAAACTAAGTTAGATAAATACAAATTTATGAAAAACTTAAAAGATAATGTCATATATCAATTTTACCATCCTCTTGAGAACAAGTGTAGGTCTTAAAAGATGTTACATTCCTAAAAACATAATTTATTCTTAAGGAAAGTAGTGGGAGTGAGTTAGAACTTATAAAAGTTTAAGAACTATAAATTGACATCCAAATGGAATAGGAACCTTAAGTTGATACATATAATGTACAACCAGTTTAAGAGACACATAGTCCGTGATGTACTAGTAGGATATGTCGTCCCCTACTATATTAGATCTATATATTTAAAAGCAGAAGGAAAATGTAGCGCTCACAAATGATCTTTGATGATATGGAAATTAGAGACATAAGGGAACAAATATTTAGAAGACCTCAAAGCCTAATTTGAATGTTTGCTTCTGAACTGATTTGTTTGCTTATTTTTAGACCCACCGTGTGCTTAGCCCATTTTGCACTATTTTGAGTGCTTTGCTTCTGTTTTTCTTTCACTGAACCATATCAGAACCTTTTCTAATGTTTATGAAAATTTTCAAACACCTAGAAATAAATAAAATATGACTTACCATATTTGAAAGGGAGGTGATTAAACATTGAAATATAATATTGAACATAATGCATGTTAAAGGAAATTTACATATATAAAAATGATTTATATGCCTATTTATTGCTTTATTTGACCATACAAGTTTACATACAGATTTTATGATTTTAAATGAATATCATATGACTTGTCAATATATTAATCATGAAATTGGTAAATAATTAAAGGAAAATGTTACAGTGTTTGCTTCATTGTCTTGGTGATGGATAGATAGGCATGCCTATAGGATTACAGTACAACTGCTACGGTTTGACACCACTGGTGTCTTCATTTCGAGACTATAGTGTCTCCACAATTCGATACCTTCAAGTATTCATAGTTCGATACCTTTAGGTATCCACAGTTTGATATCTTTGGATATCCATATCTTCTATTATCCACACCTATTGGAAATGTGTAGGCTTAGCACTGAAAGGAAGTTTAACAGTCATAAATAAGAGATACAACATGATAACATGAATAATTTGTATTTATGAGTTTTAAATATCAATATTTGGCTTATAAATGTGCATTTCGGTATATGGATAATATATTGAATCATATTTGAATTATGTTCTTTGCTTAATTATGTCCTCATTGTTTACATGAGTTTATGATATTCATGAATGTGTGTATGCTTAGTGGATGATGGTCGTGAATGGTCATCTAAATTAAGTGTTTTCCCACTAAGCTTTCAAGCTTAGTACGGTTGTTAATCTGTAAGGTCCAAATATTAGGAGTAAGGCACAGGGATCATCTACAGGGACCAAGGCCAACTGTTAGAAGTAAAAGTACCTTTGGATGTGTCTTTTGATTAAAGAATGCTTGTATATGTAATGAAGGAAATTGTAGTTTCTTAACAATTTGTAATTAAGGATTTAAGTTGTGTGTAATATCTCTTTTGGATTACCATATAAATTTAATGATGCAATATTACTTTTAAATGATAAAGTTAAGGGATATGAAATTTTGTAATTTGTATATATACACCATTGAATAGACAAAAGAGTGATGACAATCTCTATAAATAAATAGAATTGTATGCCAATATTGGTTATGGTCACTAGATAATTTTGAAAAACATCTTAAAATACTCGAGAAGGAATAAAGGTGTTCTCTTGGTCTATGAAGGAGTTGAACTAAGAGTTCAGGGGTATTTAGATGCTAGTTTTTGTCTGATCGAGATGATAGTATATTATAGTCAGGGTACATATTTACTTTGAATGGTAATGTGGTAAGTTATAAGAGTTCTAAACAACCAACCACTGTAAATTTTATGACTAAGGTAGAGTACATTTTCATGTCAGAGGCAGTAAAGGAAGCAGTTTGGACCAAAAAGTTCATTATTGAACTTAATGTGGCTTCTAGCATTGTTAAGCCAATTGTATTATACTATGACAACAATAGTGCCATTGCATATGTAAAGGACCTAATTTCTTATTAATGGTTCAAACATATGCTTTCCCTTATTTAAAAAGATATTGAAGTAGAATGATATAACATTAGAACGAGTTTTCATTGAAGACAATCTTGCAGATCCTCTCACTAAGTCATTGTCTCAGAAGAGATATGATCATCATATGGATGAATATGGTATTAAATGCAAAGGCAATTGACTTTAGTGCAAGAGAGAGATTGTCAATTTATGCCCTTACAGACAATTAATTGGTTGCAATTTTATGCACAATGTTATTATTTTAACTAAGAATGGCATTATTAATCTTTTTGTATTTTTCAATTATATTTTATGTTTTAATACTAAGGCTATGTTTGGTTGGTGGTTTATTAATGGAATGTAATGAAATATAATATTATTCTATCGTTTGGGAGGAAGGTTTATAATGGATTGAGATGGAAGAGGAGGGTTTCATATTACATCCCATTCCATCCTAAACAATAAAAATGAGAAACCTCCGGTATGGGGGGTTTAGGATGGACTGCAAAATAATAAATAACTTTTTACTATATTACATTATAAACCCTTCTTCCAAATAACATTTTACTATATTATATTATGAGCCCTTTTTTCCCTCCCTAATAACAATTTTCTAATATTACATTCGTTTATATTCTATTCCATTATAAACTATTCCATTTCATTCCATTCTATTAAAAACCTTACATCTAACCAAAGATAGCCTAAAGGTACAATTCTTAGAATAATTATTGTGTAATTAAAATTTTGATGAAATCATAATTATGAGATTCAATGTGCACTTATATATTATTCTTAAATTGTTCCTATCTGTGCTTTCATCATAACAAGATATTAATGAAATGGTAAAAAATAGCACACATTATGTTGCTTTCTTATGAAGAAAGCAATTGATATTATAAATTAAGCTATGAAGAAACTTAAACAAACGTGTAGGTTCTTATTTATGAATAATTTCACAGAACTAATTTGATTACAAGGATCTCAAATGCAATATTACTTATGTGTCTGTGGATTTCTTTATTAAGATTATTGTATAATTGATCCTTATACTTGAGATTAGTATAGCATTTGATGTGGCAATTATAGTGTTTTGATGCTTCTTATAACCTATTGTAGCACCCCACTCCCGCAAGACCCGAACCCGACATCGATGGTGATGCCCGAACTCGTGTCCCGCGAGGTGGCGTGCTAAAACACTCAATCGCTCATAAAAGCGGTATAATTATTTTCTGTTGTTTGGAACCACAAACATGATATGCCGAAATCGATAACCAAATCGGTATCACTTTGTTTCGTAAACACTTTCAATCAACACAACACAGTCATCACAATTTACACTAGCCATTTGGCCCTTTTCACATTTACAAAACCACTTTAATTGTTTCAAAAATACAAATTTATACAAAAAGTGCGGAAGCAATAATTCAATACAATTTAAGGACAAGTAATGCAGACGCGGACT
>JANZXR010000003.1:24159904-24173496 GCA_027575705.1 Erythroxylum echinodendron
AATAATAATAATAATAATAATAATAATAATAATAATAATAATAATAATAATAATAATAATAATAATAAGTCTGACTAGCTGATCTAGCAGATGACCAGTTGGTCAATTAGATGCACACGACAGGAGAATCACATACAAATCAAATATAACAAATAGGCAGAAGAAAGAGATATGCAAGAATTAATAAATTAAAAGCAAGTCAGAATGCATGTAGCAAAAAACTGAGACAACTAGACAGTGATAGAGATAACGTGACCAAAGTGTTTCTACACACAAAACCTAGATGGTAGTGGCGTTAGAAGTATAAGCGAGCTCGTTTGTAGATCTTAAAACTCTACTGCTTCACTAAGTGTGAAATTTATCAATATAATATCCAAAATATAATGATTAAAAACTCTTTGAAGTAAAAGAAAATTATTTGGTGAACAATCAAGAAAGTTTAATTAAGAATGATAAAATAGTTTGAGTATTAATTAAATTTTAAATTAATTTAAATTTAAACTCAAGTGGATTTAATTAAACAATTAAAATTAATACAATTAAAATATCAAACTAAAATCATATTTTTATTTCAACTACAATTTGTTTCAATTGAGTTTGAACTAAGGCAAAAAGAGCAATTTAGTCCCCAACTTTTATACTAAAATATGAGTTTGACCGTAATGTTTCAATGTGATCAAAATGAATTCTAACATTCGAAAAATGTTTAAAATAAATCATAATGTTTGGAAAATGTTCAAAATAGCTCTTGATGTAGGCTAAACTCAGCGTGTAATTTTGTCTAGTCAAGAGTTGTTTGGAACGTTTTCTAAACATTAAGATTGATATTAAACATTTTATAAATGTTATGTTTCATTTTAAATGCTCTAAGACTTTTAAGTCTAATTCAAATTTTAGTGTAAACGTTAGAGATTAAATTATTATTTTGGCCTATGAACTAAAGAATTCAAAACTTTTCTGATCAGATAGTAAAATTTAATTTAAACATTAAAATAATATTATTCTTATAATTTAATTATTTAAGTTAAGTTCAAGCTAAACAATCCCAACATAATCTAATGTAGACTAAAATTTTAAAAGATCAACTTATGGACGGGTTCAATCATGACCTGTTTGAAGAGTTGTAACATTTCATTTAAGAAAATAGAAAGTATAAACAAAGCATTGACATTTCATCTGATAAAATAAAAGGTAAATTTAATGCATTAACTAATATATTTAATTTTTTATAATTTTATCTCAACTTTGTTTTATTTGAGTGATAAATTTATATACGGTATAGGTAAGTCACCATCACGTGGTTTAATGTTTAAATTTTGTATGATATTATTATTGAAAAACTGTAGGAGTTTAGTAGTTTCACAAATTGTCCAATTTTATATAGTTGTCTCTGGCACAAATAAAAATAACACCAATCAAAAGAAAAATAACAATTGATACCAAAAATTTGGTAACACAGTTCAGCACTCCTCGCCTACCTCTGTGGGCCCTCACCTAGCTTAATCACTTTCACCAAGGAACAATAGATTTACCCAAGATTTTACTAAGCCAATACCACTCATTCTTTGACACTATCTCTTAACCTCTTTTCTCGTGAAAGATTTTCATACCCAATAATAAGATCGACTCGTGTTAACCTTGTCAGAGGATTTTTCTCTAATATGCTTAATGAAAGACAATTAATAAAAATAACTCAAGTGATTAATCAACTAAGAAAGGAACAATAATAAACTTAAGATAAAAGAAAAGAATAACTTTCCGAAAAGTCCAGTTGCACTGAAATAAATCTGAAAATTGTGGCAGTAAACTATGAACTGATTTTGCAAACTTTAACGTCAACTCACAGTAGCTCAGTTAACAATCGACACACAACAAAACGTACGTGCAGTCCCCAATCCTCCTAGTTGAAGACCACTCCACTTGATGAAGGTTCAGCGTAAGTGACTTCTAAAGTTATTAGTGCAAAAACGTGAATCCACCAAGACTAAAATTATATACACGCACACGCATGAAGAAAGTCCCTTCCAACCATGTGCTACTCCATCGTTTTAATGCCAAAATAAGAAGCCAACAAAATCATACACCAATATAGCACTCACGCATACACCACAAATCACTCACGCTTCTCGCAAGATCCCATCCGTAGGTTCTCACAAAAAGCCCCTCCATCGTATTTTTCAAAAAACAACTTAATTCACATACCAACACACAATTGCCGCAAACCACCTTATTCACCTTTTTGCCAATATAGAGACATGCACCTCTCAACCACTGAAGACCTACACCCACAAAATCAAAACACTCACACAACACACATGGACAACAACCGTAGGTGTTCACATACGTATTTTTTGAAACAACTTAGTTCACAAGGAAAATTTCAGCAATACCCTTAAGCCCACTCATTCACGTAATACCTAATAAGTCTTTACAATATCTACTTCTATTCAAAATATGATTCTATATTATCTAGAATATTATCCAAATAATTCTTTTGAATCCAAGACAAATAAAAATACTTGATTAGCTATCATCTTCTAATTAATATCTTATAGGTCCAATTAATAATTAATATGCAGTCACGGAAAGATCATTCTTGAATTTTTAAGAGTATGTTGCAATTCAGGGAAAAAGTATATCCTTTTATAAAGGTTAGGGTAGGGAATGGTGAAGATGTCAGTTTTCGGTATGATAATTGGTCCATGTTCAACCGTTTATGAGATCGGGTTGACTTACTACCGCTTCGTAATAGGATTCCGATGGAGGCAACAGTGGGTTGGCTTATTCAAAAAAGGGGAAGAATGGATAATGTCAGACTTTGCCATGTGCTTGATTACTATATTGCTGGTGCAATGGTTTATAGTAGGGCTGATATGGTCAAATGGACTGCACATTCCAGTGGAAATTTCACGAACAAATTAGCTCACAATTTAGAGTGGGCTTCTTTGGCAGCAGCGCCATGGGCAGATCTCGTATGGAAATAAGTATTAAGTCCGAAATCTTCTATTTTTTTGTGGTTAATTATCAAGAATAGGTTAATCACGAAGGAAAGATGATTTGTTAGTTATGACCCACTTTGTGTGTTATGCAAACAAGCTACTGAAAGCAAGGATCATTTATTTTTTGAATGCCTATATACGAAAGTGGTGTAGAGTAGAATTCTAAATTTGCTAAGAATTCCGAGATTCTCCTTTCAATGGAATGAAGTGATAATGGATATCATGAAATTGTCCAAGTTAGGACAAAAAGATAGTCTTACTATTAAGACATTGTTCCCGATGGCGATTTACTACATTTGGAGGGAGAGGAATAGGAAGATTTATAAACATGAAGAACAACAAAAGTACGAGTCGATAGTTAATCTGATTAGAGAAACAATGATTCGAAAGGTAAATAAGATAGCATCAGCCGGAAACTCAGAATGATAAGGAGGATTTAATAGATGTAGTCATATTACTTGATGTATGGTTTCTAGAAATGTAATATGGGTTGCTTTTCATTTCTTTTACATATCCTTGTAAAGGATTGTATATAAGTTACTACAAGTTTAGCAATATAATACCTGTTTAAATTTTCAAAAAAAAAGAAGAAGATGTATACTATATATCTAACAATTATATTTTGGGTCAAATTAAGTTTAAATAAGAATGATAAGGATTATATTTCTATTAATAAACATAACATTTAACCAATTTTAAATTTCAATCATTTAAATTTTGGTCTTCTGCTCAAACATGAACTATCAAATCAAAATAATATTCTTTAGATAATAGTAGGGAGTATCAAAATCATATTCTTTATAAAAACGACCTCATGACTCTATTTGAGTATAAAATAATATAATAAACCATAATTTCACACATCAAACTCATGTCTTTAAGAATATAATATTTTACAACAGTCATAACACGTGAAACTTGCGATCTCATCCAGATCCCTGTTTTACATGGTACAACAAAGTCATAACACGTGAAACTTGCGATCTCATCCAAATCACTGTTTTACATGGAACCATGCAATATTCAACATTTTAATTCTAAAATGCCTGATAATTATAAATCAACAATATTCACCCTTTATAAAAGAATTTGGTATGATTATTATTAAAGATCAATATATTTTTTTAATTTAATATTTTCTTGTTTCTATTTTCTAATTATTGAGAACATTCTTACTAATATTTTTAACAAAATTAGTGTAGAATTAACAAAATTCAAGTTGAACATACAATTAAAAAATGTGACTAACTTGAATATTAAGTAAAATTTAGAGTTAATTACTAAAAAAACCCAAACTTTTGTCAAATATTTAATTATAGCCCGAACTTTAAAAAGTAGTAATAAAATGCTCAAACGTTCAATTTTTTTTCAATTCTAGCCTGAAATTCAAAAATTAGCAATAAAATGTTCGAACCTTCAATTTTTTTATTCTAACTTGACGTTGGTGTTTTCTTTAAGTTTGCTGACGTGACTTGTCATGTGTTTCAGAAGCCTTAATTATTAATACGCGTTAGCCAAAATTAACATAACAAATAAAGATTAATAAAATGATGTTGCTTAATCACAAAATTAAAACAATGCCGTTGTTTAAAAAAAATTACGCAGCCCCAACAACCTTATGCTTTGATTTTAATTTTTTCTTTCGTTTTCAGTTTGTTTTCTCGACACCCTCATCCTTCAATTTTTAAATTACGCAGTTTCGATGCCTTCACATTAAGGGCATCAAGAGAATGAACTAGAAACAAAAAGCTTATTGGTGTAGTACGCTTTAATGTCAGAGTAGTTTGAAAGGTTAGAAGAACAAACAGAAAACAAAAGATTGAAGTTATCAAAAGAAAAACTGATAACGTCGGGCTAGAATTAAAAAAAATTGAAAATTTGAGCATTTTATTGTTACTTTTTTAAGTTTAGGCTAATATTGAAAAAATTGAAAGTTTATATATTTTATTGCTATTTTTTAAAGTTTGGGCCATAATTGAAAAATTAATGAAAGTTTGAGTTTTTTTGGTAATTAACCCAAATATTTAATATGAAATAATTAATAAATTTCAAAAATAATTAAAAATTTGATAATTAAAACATTAAAGTAAAAAATATTAGATTAAAAGATCATAAATATGCTTGACCATTAGGATTAGTACAGACAAAGACGGTGCTTCTTTAGTCTGCGAAGTCTACAAGTAATTGTTCTAAAGCCAAAGTAGTCGCCGCATTTGCCGTTGTCTAGACTGCAACTTCTTAGAACTTTACGTACAATTCCAGTAAGCAAGAACATAAATGATTAGGAAAGCTGGAGAGTTAAAGCAGAACAAGAAATCAATTGACAAGTCAAAGGAAAGGGGCTTTAAAAGTCAGTAATATATTCAACACAACCAACAACGTTCTAGTTAGACGAATATTTGACTTTGAACAAGGTACTGAATAGACTAACTGGTATAGTTGTATATAATATTAATACATTCCTGTGTACTATATACTGGGATTCAGTAGCCACTTTTGAGTCGTGTAAAAAGGCGTGAGTTCTTGATCTATCAAGTCAAGCAAGGAATCAGCATGTTAGAAACCAAAACTTTGAAAAAAAAATCCATCCATCTGGAAGATCTTACATTCTTGTTATGTAAAACTAAGCAGATTTTATTATACATTTTTTTTTGAAACAGAGGAATCCGTAGTTGTTATTCTTTAGATGCGTACTAAGTAAACCTTTAGATTAACGCAATTGTTTAAAATAATTATTTTTAATATTACATAAATTTATTTTGTCTATTTTTTTACATGATATATACTAAATTTATGACTCATATTTTAATAGCTATCAAAAAATTTAATTCAATTAATGTTATAAGATATTAACTGTACCATTTGAAAATATGAAGATGTAACATTAAGGGATAATTTGTACATTTTAGATTTTACTCTAAATTACGTGAAAACAAAGTTACAGTTAATAAAAGTGAAATAAGGTTAGTGCTTAATTTTGTCTTTACAGTATTTATGAAATTAAGCCGAATAGTAAATATAAAATACCTTATAAATTGCAGATATTTATAGGATAACAATGACTAAATGAGATTCTTAACTAATAGTAAACCAACGAAACTTCCTATTTAAAAAATAAAATAATCTTGTCCTGAAGCGGTGCAATTGTACTTACAAAGTTCAATTGTATGAAAAATTGTCCATTTTCCTTCGAATACATTTCTATGGCGATCTTTCTGCCGAGTAAAACAGAGAAAACTCCAAGTCGGTATGCTGGTACCGCGGAAAGCTAACGAAAGCTTCCAAATCAACAGGAAAAAAACAAAAACTTAATCTAACAGACCACTTCAATTCAATGGACTTTTATCTTAAATAATGCATGAAAGTTTTTGTGTGGTTATTCTCTTATTTCAATAAAAATGGCTTCTTCTTTTTCTTCTACTCCTTTGGCCTCCCAACCATGTAAGTATGTTAAAGATATATATCTTATTATTTAATTGTGGACATTATTTAATAATTGGACCTAGTAGATTTATGTGGGACTCTTTCAAGATAAGTTTGATAATATTTAAAATCCTAATCAAGATGGGATTTAATGGATAACCTATTTTGGAGAGAATAGCTATCTAAGGAAGAATATCATTAAGATATATGGTATATATCTTAACATTTAAGATAATGTTAATGAGTTTAAAATTCAAGTCAAAGTGGGATAGAATAAAATCTGCTATATTGGAAAATTGGATAGAGCTAGAACTCTATCTAGAGAAGAACTCTTGTAGATCATGTGACCATTTGTTGAAGGATTTTTCTGTGTAATTTCTCTTTAGTGCGCGTGGGTCTTCAATTGTGTTCTGTTTCGTTGGCTACATGGTTTATGGGCTTACTGCTATGAGCTTGATTGGCTGTTATTGTTAATTGGATGGAAGAGCTAATGAGCTGATTTCATGTTGATGAGAATTCCATCTTGGTACTGTATTTTTATTAATTAATTGCACGAAGATATTAATGTGTGTGTGTGAAGACTCCTTGGTGAAGTGGGGAACAAATGTTGGATGGGTCCATAATGAATCACGTAACATATGTTGATAGTTGTATGTGTGTAGCTATGACTTTCCCTATGATGTTATTTGCGTGACTTCAGCTGGGTTTTATTAAGAATTGATTTTGGTTCCTGCTGCAACCGTGAGTCTCTTTGGGGTCTAGCTCAGTTGGTGTGTTTGTGGGCTGCATATTCTTTTGTTGGTGGATGGATTTTGGTTGTGTGCTCTATGTATGGTGTTGCCGATTGAATAGATTTGCAACTTATAATTAATCTATCTTGTTGCTGTGTTGTGTGTGGCTCCCGCATGATATTGGTTGCGCATTAAACCATTGGCGTGTCGGGTTGGATGCATTTCTATTGCAGCTGTGGTCTTGTGTTGGTATTTACATAAGTTAGCTTGGTATCTTCTTCAACTCTCTAACGTCAATTGGAATTTGGGAGCTGATATATCTTCTAGACTGACTACGACAATACCATTTGTAAACAACTTTCATATTTATCTTTGGAAGAGCTGAAAACATCGGGAAGTTGCTTCTTTTTTTATCTTAACTGTATTCGTTTTTGTTCCTAGTTATTTTAATCATTTAAGTTGTTTATTTTGTTTCGTTATCATTAAACATTATTTGAGAAAATCCTCTATTGAGGTTAGTATGAGGCAGTCGTACTATTGGGTGTGAAATTCTTTCATAGGTTATGAGGACGAGGGATAGTATCAAGGGTTGAGTGGCGTAGGCTCGGTAAAGTCTTATATAAAATATGTCGTTAGTGAAAGAATTAAGCTATGTGAGGGCCCTATAGATATAGACAAGGTGTGCTGAATTACGTTAACAAATTTAAGTGTTGATTTGTTATTTCGCTAGTTTTTGATTGTGCTAGAAACGACTGCAGCAAAATTTGAAAGTTTCAAAACCATTATAACATGTGGTTTTTCAGATATGTTGGAGATTTGATTACTAATAGCAACTGACTTGTTAATATGCTTTATGTAAGTTTTGGAGCTGAAGGATTATCGTTTTTGGTGTGGAAAAACAAGATTCCTGGTATGACTTGGATGCTAAAATTAAAATGCTATCTTGAATAATATTTGATAAGAGATTGTACGAAGATAGAACTTAATCTTATGAAGACTTCTTGGAGTATCACGTGATTGTTGAGCTAAAGGGCATTCTGTTATGATTCCTTTTTCTGGTTTGGTTTGGTATGGTTGGTATGTTTAACAGTCGTGTGTTCTTTTATTTGTGGTTGATTGATTGGGTTATAGGCAGTTGTGGTTTTCAATCGACAATTGAGTGATTCAGCTGGGCATCTTTATACTACTCTCCAAAATCAATTGAGGCTGGTTTTTGGGGACTTGGCAGTCGATCTATTTTCTGGTGTATATGTTATCTTTGTGCTGCAGTTTTGTGTTGATGAAGTGTGGATTAAATGGCTACCCTTGATGACTTACGGTTGGAAGTAATGCGTGAAGAATCTAGCAGCTAACAAGGGCAGCATACTTGGTGAACAACTTTCAGATCTATCTTTGAAGGAGTTGAATTCATCAGGAAGTTGTTCTTTTTTATCTCAAGTGTGTTAATTTTTGTTTCTTGTTATTTTAATCACTTGAGTTGTTCGTCTATTGTCTTTATTATTAAAAAGTTTTTGCGAAAATCCTCTATTGAGGTTGACACGATTCGATCCTATTATTTGGTGTGAAATACTTTCATGGAGAGTGAGGACGAGGGATACTGTTAAGAGTTAACTGGTGTCGACTTAGTAAAACCTTGTTAAAACTATTATTGTTAGTGAAAATATTAAACTAGGTGAGGGCCTTGCAGACGTAGGTAAGGTATGCCGAACTACATTATCAAATTTCGGTGTTGATTTGTTTATTTTGTTTTTAATTTTTTAATTTCGTTTGTGTTAGAAAATTTACAGTTACTGATTTACTTGATTTATATCAAGCAACCACAGATATAGTTCAAAGCAACTGCGGCTGAACTAGATTTTTGTGAAACTACACCCTTCGGAAATTTTCAATTGGTATCAAAGCGGGTCACCGAATTAGAACTTGGTACGTCAAGTTAATGCAAATCCGTGTTTTTCAATTATGGCTATAAAAGAAGGGGAAACAATCATTAGGACACCATTGTTAGATGGTTCAAATTAGCTACATGGAAATCATGGATGTGAGTATTCATTCAGGCACAAAGAACAAAAGCGTGGAACTCAGTTTTGAATAACTAGACACATCCATTGACGACTGATGAAAATGGAGAAGCATTGCTTAAAGATGCATCTGAGTGGACAAGGGATGAAGAAGAGAGAGCGCTTGGAAATTCTCAAGCCTTGCACGCCATCTTCAGTGCAGTTGATGAAGGTCGATTTGCTATGATATCAGCCTGTGAATCGGCGAAAGAAGCGTGGGACAATTTGCAAACTATACATGAGGAATCGAAATCTATGCAAGTCGTTTGAACCAGAAAAAATCCATTAATTCAGAAGACTAAGCCCTCATGCCTGTTTGAAGGAGCTCTATCAGAGGCGTTATGATATTGTCTTTAAACACGTTTTGGTAGTGTTTTAATGCACCTTTGTGTTGAATCTTTGGGAAAAGTTGTCTCTCGTTTGCCCCTGCTCTTGGGTTTGTCTCACCTTCTTTGATTGGGGTTGGTACCACTGCAGTTGCTGATGCTTTCACCTTGAGAGAGTCCATGGAAAGAGTAGGGAAGTCCTCGTTAGTGAACGAGGGTTCCCCTTAATCCATATGGGAGGCCTATCATGAAGGCTGAGGCCACTCTCTTTTCTGTTTGCTACCCAATGTCGCACCTCTGGCAGATCTAAAAGGACAAGGTAGCACTCTTGCACCTTTCACTTGCAGTTGTCTCCTGCTCTCACGCCTCTCACTTTCCCTCGCTATGGGTTACTAGAGTTGGGTCGAATCTGAAGCTGATGCTAGGTCGCTAGAGTTGGAGCTGAGTCGCGAGAAGGAGAGGAACCTTCCCCCTCTCGCCGTTGTCATAGATCTGGGTCACAGACTTGGGCCCCTTGCGTCGCTTGATAAAGTTTGTGTTCATATCACTTGACTATTGAGCTAAAGGGCATTCAGCTGTGATTTCTTTTTTTGTTCTAGTATGTTTGGTGTGTTTAACAACCGTGTGTTCTTTTGTTTGTGGTTGATTGATTAGGTTGTAGGTAGCTATGGTTTTCTATAGACAATTGAATGATTCAGCTGGGCATCTTTATACTACTCTTCAACATCATTTGAGGGTGGTTCTTGGGGACCTAGCAGCTAGTCTATTTTTGGTGTATATGTTATCTTTGTGTTGTAGTTTTTTGTTGATGAATTGTGGATTAAGTGGCTGCCTTTGATAACCTACGGTTTGAAGTAATGCGTGAAGATTCCAGCAGCTGACTATGATAATATACTTGGTGAACAATTTTCAAATCTGTCTTTGAAGGAGCTGAATTCATCAGGAAGTTGTTCTTTTTTATCTCAAGTGTATTCATTTTTGTTCCTTGTTATTTTAATCTTAGAAATATCATGCTACTTTTTGAGTATCAAAGCTCCTTAGGTAATAAGATTTATCCAATTAGAATCTTGAAAAGAATGATAAGTGAAAATAATTCTAAAATGTTTTAATACTTTTTAGAATTATTTTTGAATTTTGACATAGCAATCATGGATTAATTCTTAGAAGTATTGAATAAGGCCAATAGAAAATTTAGAATGAAATTTCTTATTAATTGAGTGCTTCTTACTATCAGCAGTTTTTGAGTTTTATTTTCTATGTTTCATCACATTACAAGACACTAATTATTCTGAAGATGACTCCAAATAGTGCCTAAGGCTTTGTGAGTTGCAGAACAAACAGGAAAGTTATAGGTAACCTTTCCATTTCCAAAAACCTGATTCCATATCTTCAGAGGTTACTGGTAGTAAATTCGAAACGATCAACAACACCTATAAAAACCAAAATACTGAAAATAGAAGCTTTATTTCTTCTCAAATCTACCTTAAAGCCCCCTAAAGAAGACCATATTCTTAAAAATCATTAGCAACAGCAAGAGGATGATGTGCATTGTAGCATATTATTATAAATTATGGCTGCAATAGTAGCATCAAGCAACAGACCAGACCAATAGACTCAAGGGTTTGTCCTTGTCCGGCTCACTACTGCGGGACAAATAAGAGACCGCAAAGTTTGTTGATGAACCATCGAAAGCACTGCCAAAAGAAATCAATAGAGAGTTCATCTTTCCAGTTATTCTTTAGAGTGAACTGAGCAAAACTCAAATGAAGTTGTTAGATATATGTTAAATATATCTATTTTATTTATATTTTGGCATATTTTTAAACTGGCATATTTTCTGTATTACCTTGGATTCAAAAATCTAGTTGTATAATGTTTTAGATAGAATAGAATTCTATCTTAAATAGATGGGTATTTGATAAAGGATATTGAAGAAAATTCTAGTTTGAATAAAAATTTATTTACATGTATGATGGAGAAATAGGGGCATGGTTGGAAGCTTGAATGTGAATGGAATTGCTTTTATGTGATAGAAGTGAAAGAAGGGCATTGCCGTAAATTTATTGGGAATTAAGTGAATTTTTGGAAAAGATATGATGGTGTTGATAGTGGGGTGTGTTTCTTTATTGTGAGAATGTTGTATATCTCCAGTGTGGAAAAAGTGAATTATGTGTGTATTGTTTTGGATGGAATGGCAATTTTCGTGATTAATTAAGTAGGAGAATCGATGGCCTTTAGCAACCAATGGGAAGGGCGACTGTGTTCCTACTCCTACTAAGTACAATTGCGAAGGTTGATTCGGTCTCATTATTTCACCAAAAACTCACGGCAAACTTTTAATCACTTCTCAAAACGTACAAAAGGCTAAACTACGATTTTTGATCATTTTGAAGCTCTTAAAAGGCAAATGGGTTTTTGCGTATATATATGTGGATTTTCAAGCTGAAGGTGTGCGTGACATCTATTTAATTTGTTGGAGACTGAGTTCAGGAAGATTTGTGGAGTGGCTCTTGGGTGGACTGCTTTCTTATTGTTGTTGCAACAACTTCCAGATTTATTTCAGTGGAGCTTAACTTTTCGGGAAGTTGTTCTTTTCTTTTGTCTAAAGTGTTTTCAATTTTTTTTCTAGTTATTTTATTCACTTGAGTTGTTCCTTAATTATTTGATTAATTGTCTTTGATTAAAAGTGGTATAGAAAAATCCTCTGTTGAGGTTAGTACGAGGCAGTCGTACTATTGGGTGTAAAAATCTTTCACGGGAAGTGAGGTTGAGAGATAGTGTCAAGGGTTGAGTGGTATCGGCTCAGTAAAACCTTAAGTAATTCTATTGTACTTCAGTGAAAGTGATTAAGCTGGGTAAGGGCCCTGCAGACGTAGGCAAGGAATGCCAAAATGTGTTACCAAATTTTTGGTGTCTTTATTATTTTGTTTTTGATTATTTTTGTTTTCGTTTGTGCCAGAAACGTCAACAGTAAAATTGAAAAGTTTGGAAACGACTACCCCTTTGGGTTTTTCAATTGGTATCAGAACAAGGTCATCGATTCAAAACTTAGTAGCAAGTTGGTACAGATCATAGTTTCGCGAACATGGCCATATGAGAAGGAGCATCAATTATCAGGCCACCGCTGTTGGACGGTTCCAATTATCCTGCATGGAAATCACGGATGAGGGTCTTTATTCGGGCACAGGGAACAAGAGCATGGAACTCGGTCGTACATGGCTGGACACATCCGATGATTACTGATGATAAAGGAGAGACAATTCTAAAAGATCCATTTGAATGGACAAAAGCCGAAGAAGAAAGAGCACTTGGAAACTCACAAGCTTTGCATGCAAATTTCAGTGCTGTTGATGAAGGACGCTTCTCAATGATATCAACCTGTGAATTAGCTAAAGAAGCGTGGGATATGTTGCAGACTATTCATAAAGGGTTAAAATATGTTATAGTGTCAAAACTATAGATATTAGCTGTGTAGTTTGAAGAACTGAAGATGGATGAGAATGAGACTATTGGGGACTTTCATGAAAGATTTCGTGATATAGCAAATTAGGAACATCAAATCGGGAAGAAATATTCCAATCTGAAACTAGTCAAGAAGATGTTGAGATCACTTCCTCCCAGATTTATTCCGAAAATTGCAGCAATCTAGGAGGATCATGACATCAATGATTTGCCATTGGAGAAGGTAATTGGAATTCTTACAAATTTCGAAATGAATTTGTTGAGGGACAATCGAGAGAAGAAGAAGGATTAGCATTGCAAGCCGAGATCGGTAAAGTCGCGAATGACTTAGAAGATGAATCCAACAAGGACGAGGAGATAGAGCTATTAACACGAGAGTTCAGTAAGTGGCTGAAGAGAGAGAAAAAGGAAAGACCCGTGTTTAGGCAAAAAGGTGAGAGCTCATTGAACAACAATTTCAATCAGCAAGCCAAAACTCATAAGGAAGAAAGAAAAGTAAAGAGAATTCAATGTCATGAGTGTCAAGGCTTCGGACATGTTCAAGCGGAATGTGCAAATACTATGAAGAAGAGAAAAGGAAAATCTTATACGAGC
>JANZXR010000003.1:24179763-24210862 GCA_027575705.1 Erythroxylum echinodendron
TATAGCATGTTATGAAAGAGAATTTATGAAGATTGAATTAGGAAAGATTGTATAAGATGTTAATGTGGAAGTGTGCTGGAATACTATGATCTGGAAAACTTTCACTAAACATGTCTCGGTTTTCTAATTATAACTTGATCTGTGTATTTCTAAATGAGTTGATTCTTAGTTTCG
This sequence comes from Erythroxylum echinodendron, assembly GCA_027575705.1. Taxonomy (NCBI): domain Eukaryota; kingdom Viridiplantae; phylum Streptophyta; class Magnoliopsida; order Malpighiales; family Erythroxylaceae; genus Erythroxylum; species Erythroxylum echinodendron. Next base: position 24,179,938 of record JANZXR010000003.1, read on the forward strand.
ATTAAACTAGAAATATATATCTACAACTTTCCTGAAGAAGTCGAATGTTAATTCTATCTCTAAGCATTTCAAAATCTAGCTGGAAGTAGAGTTATGAATTCTGTTACAGTTTAAAAAAAACAGTCTGAACTGTTTTAAGTATAACTTTCAGTACACTGGATCAAATTGTACAATTTTGGTGTTATTAGAAACTTGAAACACAGTGTCACAATTGTCTAGAAGAAAGTGTTACTGAAATACAACATTTTCCTTGTCTAATGATCATGCAAAGTTATCCCGAAAGGGGGTGTTAGGATGAAAATGCTGAGGTGTGCTAGAATTTGATGACTGGAATGTTTTTAATGAACATACTTCGGTGTTTTGGCTATATTTTGATCTGTAGATTTAAAAATGACATGATCTTGATTTAAATTGAACCAGACACATTTGGCTACAAATGTTAAGAAGAAATGGAATTTGAATTCTATCCCTAAGGGTCTTGAAATTGAGCTTGAAAGTAAGTCTTGGCTTAGGCAGTAGCACTACCAGGGGCAGAAATTAGGTCTTGTTGTTATTTAATAAAATGTATTGATATGGGCCAAATTAGACTGAATTTATTCATCAAAGTTGTAACTAATTCATATAGCTTTAAAATGGTATAAAGTTTGTAATTTTTGGATACTGGAATGGAGTGATATGAGGTGTACAACTTGAATGCATGACCATACATTGATAAAATTTCAAATGTGCACATTCTGTGGTAATTTGTGCTTAACACATTGAATAATGGACCAAATTGAATGATCTTGGTATCAATAGAGACTTAAATAATAGGAGAATAATTTGTTAGAAGGAAGGGTTACCAAATTCCTTCACTTTCCTGATGATATTAATTCTGCAAGTTGACCCGAAATCATGTGGGTAGAAAATCTGAAGTGGTTAATTAGGTTATAAACTTGATTTCACATTGTTTTATTTTGGTCCGAAATATAAGTACAAATGATATTAATGAGGGCTATGATATCTGAGCGATTAGATGATGTGAATTACAATAAGATATCTGAAATTGTCATTGAATATGTATTGTGCATATTTCATATAAGTATATGTGCATAAAGGAATACTTATACATTTGTGCAAAAATTTGATATATTGTTAATGTGTCGTGTATGGTATAGAGGAGCACATCAGATGCCATTCGAACATTGCTGGACCATCTGGGCAATAGCTTCTTAGAGCGTACTGTGAGTTTACCTAGATGAATTTCCTAGGATTGATTTGATTTGATTTGTTAAGCTTTCAATTATTGAAATATTGTGAATTGTTTCTGAATTCCGGACTTAAAGTCTGAGGAGTTAATATTTGGGAATGTATTGGAAGTGTTCTGATTGCTGTGAGATTCTGAATGATAATTGTATTCTGCGATTTGTTTATGAATTCCAGACTTAAAGTCCGAGGAGTTAATATTTGGAAATGTATTGGAAGTGATCTGATTACTGCGAGATTTTGAATGATATTTGTATCATATGTGACTGTTGTACATGGTATATTCTGTATTTGATGCATTTCATAAATGCATGCTCAAATAAAGATGTTGTGACCAGAGTAACCAGTATGAAAGCACTTGCACGTAGAGCTTTACTCTGTGATTTTTATTTCTACATATAGAGCTATACTCCGTGATTCCGTTGTGATTGAGCCCAAAGGGATAGTATCTGTATATGTATGTGATAGGCACTCGGTCACAACAATATTAACGAATATGGAGTCTCATATTGTTTATATATGATCTGATTTGCAATGATTAAATGATGTTCCATGACTGTGTGAGTATTTGGAATATACATGTTTTGTATAAATAATTGCGAATTATGTGATTTGTGTATGTGAATCCGATGAAATCATAAATGATGGTTCACTCATTGAGTTCGTAAAACTCATAAAAATTTCTATGTAGTTTTTCAGGTACGAGATAAGAGACTTAGTATTTATTCTAGTTAGAAGAACGTTTTGGACTAAGTTATGGCTTAAAGGTCTGTTAGCTGACGTTAGAGAGTTACAGCTTTTATTTTATAGTTTTTGTTAGAACTTGTATGAGGTTTTGTAAATATTTTTCTAATGGAAACAATGTAAACTTTGTGAATGAATGCAATGAATAGTTTTAAAATTTGCTAACTTTTAAATGATGTTAGTTGATGCCATGTGTAAGTTGGATTTGTTTTTGCTCTAATATACCATTATCATAGGTTGTGTACCTGAATGTTGGGGTATGTACCCTATGGTAGTGAGATGTTGCACTAATGCTCTTACAAAGCATATTTTTTCTTTTTGTAAGATCATTGCACATGTAAAACAAAACATATATATTTTCTGAGATCAAGTTCCTCTTTTCTTATAAAGTAAATAGTGATGTCAACCAATACTTTCATGAACTTTCTTTTTAAAACATAGCCCATCATTAATTTTCTTTCCCATCTGGCACCCTTAGGTGTAAGGTGATGGAACTGGTTCTACGTTGCTCACCTATGCCTGGTTAAACTCTAGTAATGGAGCTAGTTTTGTGTCACTTACTCACACCAAGTTAACCACTATATACCAATTGTTATGAAGCTGGCTCTTCATCACTTATTTATAACGATGCAAATCAGTGGTTATGGAGCTGGTTCTATATCACTTACCTATAATAGTGTTAGCACAATATATACTGCATACATGTAAAGGGTGACTCACAGGCCATATTGATAGACACAACACCACCCATGTTAATGACAGATGCCCCAAACACTATCATACACATTAGGATGTACTCTGATCAATATAATCATATGTATAAAGACCTAACAGCATACCATAGGCTAAATCACAATTAATACATAAGTGCTACCAATTCAATTCATGTTCCAAGTTCATTTCCATGCCAATTTAAAGTAGATGCAAATTTCAATTCAATGCCAAATCAAAGCATATGTACATCTCATTGGCTTCCAAGTGCATCCAAATCTCAATTCAACGCTAAATCAAGGCATGTGCAATTAAAATTGGCTTTCAAATTCACACAACTCTTAGTTCATTGCCAAATCAAAGCATAAGTACCACCCCATGAAAATTGACTTTTAAATTCAAGTAGTAGCACCAATGAAATTATTCATAAGCATAATTTTCATAGTAAGGTAAAAACCAACTTTATAAAATCAATTTAAAGTGAAATTATTCATAAACATAATTTTCGTAGTAAGGGAAAAACGATCTTTATAAAATCAATTTAAAGATACAGTCACAGTTTATCGCTTATCGTTAACCACCCTCATATATTTGGTGCTTTTCCCTTACTAGTCCTGAGTTTATAGTGATGAGAAAACTCTGGTTCCTAAAACCTGCCATGTACATCTATAACTTACCACCTTGTTCTACAAATTTTATGAAAAAGAACTTAGCTAAAATCTTAACATTTAGTATGAATAAAATTCTTTTTTTTTCATTTAACCATTGAATAGTCACTGAACAATGTCCGTAATTTATACATGCTATCTTCTTCTCATTTAAATAACGTACATAGTGTATACATATTGTCTTCCTTGCAATGAACCAGTGAACTATGCACAACATATTTGTTACCATTGAACAACCATTAGGCCACATATATAGTATCTACATGTTGCCAATTAATAACCATTGAACAACATATATAGGATATATGTAACATCCCATTTCCATACTAAGGGTTAGAATCATGTATTTCTGTAATTGAGAAATAGCACTGAGAGATTAGAAAAAAATGCATTTCATGCTTATGCATAATGTTAACATATACACATGTGAATATTGATTTTTGCACACTAAAATGATTGTACATACATTCATTGACATTTTTTTGGTATAATTGAGTTATAAATGTGATTATATTGAGCATTGTGGTTTTTAAGTGTTGAAAATTGATTTGGAGAGTATATGTATTGATTTAGAATTTTTGGTGAAATTTGGGTAATTTTGGACTAGAAAAAATGCCAAGTGGTAAGACAATTGATAAATGGTAGTAGAATTTATTGTCCAATGACAATGGAAATTTTGATAAATGAATTTGGAATTTATTGACAAGTGTCAATGAAAATTTGGAGATAATTGGAGTAGGAATTGGAATTGATTAGACTAGTTAATGAAAGAGCTTAATCCAAACCAATAGAGATAGGACATGTGGCAAGTGACTTGTGTCACTTGCCAACAATGCCTTACCTCATGATGGTTTTAATCTTGCAAGACCATTTTATTGTTTTCATTCTTGCTCCTCTTCTCATTTTCATGACTCTTCTTCTCCATCTCTTCTCTTCTATCTTTCTTCACAAGTTTTTACTCACCCAACCATCATCATCATACACCTTGATATCTCCTTCCATTTGTTACTCTCATCTTGCTCTCTCTTTCACTTCTCACAGAAACCCAACCCTACCACCTTGAAGGATGATGGACGTGGGTTGTATGGAGAGCTAGGGCTAAGTGAAATTTTTAAAGATTTGAAGCAAGACCAATTAAGTTATGATTTAAATATCATGGGTTAGTGTAAATGATGTATAAAAGTGTATGAAAATGTGATAAATGAATGAATGAGTTTTTGCCTTGTTTTGTATTGATGATGGGTTAGAACTAGCATGATCATAAAAATGGGGTTGGAAGAGTGATGAATTGTTGATAATTGATAAGTTGTTGTTGTTGAGATGACTTTTGAGATAGAAAGGTCATTATGATAAAAATGTATATGATATGTTTTGTTTTTGGTGTATATGATCAAGAATAAATTTTGAATTTTGTATAGATGATATTGAACTGTAATTCAGGTATAAATGAAGAGTAAATGATGTGGATAGAAGTTAGAAATGATATACTAAGCAAAAGAGATGAATTAGGATGAAATTGATGATGAGGAGTGCTGAAAATATGTTAGACGTAGTGTTTCTACTAAACATGCATCTGAAATTTAGACATATCTTGATCTACGGATATCCAAATAGGATGATTGTTGATTTATATTAAACTATAGATGAATGAATACAATTTTCATGAGAAATCGAGTTTGAATTCTATCTTTAAAAGTTTTAAAATTTGTCTTGAAGTTGAGTTTCGGATTATGTCTTTGTTTCTGAACAGCATGTAGTAAATTGTGCATAACTTGCAGTTTACTGATACAAATTGTATGAACTTTAGTTCCTTAGAAACTTAAGATATAGATGAACATTTGTTTAGAAGTTTGTATTGTCAAAAAACCTCATTTTCGAAGTCATAATGGTCATACAAAACTGACCTGAAAAATAGAGATGGAAAATCTAGAAAATGAGTTCTATTTACTGCTTTCTGTGAAAGTTCACCACGGCCAACTTGCAAGATTTTATGAGGATTCCTATCGAGAAAAGTTTTCCACGGCCAACTCTTGACTTCAATGCAACTAACTTTCCTGGACAACTTAAACATGCTTTGGTATTTTGATCATAACTTTTTCTATAGTTATCCGAATGGAGTGATTCTTGATTTGGAATAAACTAGAGACATAGGGCACAATTTCTCTGAAGAAATTGAATTTTAATTCTATATCTAGAATTCCAGAATCTGACTTGAAGATGAGCACAGAATACTGTCTCAGTTTAAGAACAATCCGAATTATTTGGAGTATAACTTTTGGACTACTGAATCAAATTGAATGATTTTGGTGTCATTAGAAACTTAAGAGATAAGAGAAAATTTTACGCGAAGAAAGTGTTGCCAAATTATTGCATTTTTATGGTTAGAGTGATCATGGAAAATTGATCCAAAAGTTTGGAGTTTTGGAGACGTTATAAGAAGAAATGAGAGTTGGATATTGTGAAGAGCAATTATGCTAAAAATGAAATGACAAGTAATTGAGTTATAAAATGAGAATATGGATAAAATGTGAAATTTGATAATATACCTGGGATTGTCATTGAGCATGCATTGTACATAGTCCATATACACATTTATACATAAATGAATACTTAAGATTATGCAATTATTAATGTGTGTGTAATGTATGTATTGTATAATATTGATGTGCAGGATAAAATGTCCGCATCTAGAAGTTTCCAGATCTTAGAAGCAAATGCTAATCTGGAGCATAGTGTGAGTTGATCTAGATGGTCTTACTTACTGATTGTTCTGTTTTTATTATATATTGAATGATTTTGCAATGTGAATGTGATTGTTCTGATTTCCGAACATTGAATGTCTGAGGAGTTTGATAAATGTGAGAATATTGAAGTGCTCCTTATATGTGAATCTGATGAAATATGTGATATCTAATTTGATTGTTAAATGAAGGACCTAGTTCCAAAGAAACATGTGAATATGCATATGATTGAAAAAGTGTTTCTCAACATTTATGTTGAATGCCGGACCACTGTCCGATGATGAATATTAAATTAAATGTGAATTCGAAAGCATGTGATAGACTGAAATTATGTGAATGTGATGCATTCAATTACATGAATGCTTATGACCGGAGTAGCCATCGCAAAAGAGCTTAAAGCTCAGAATGTGAAAAAGAGCTTAAAGCTCAGATTATGAAAAAGAGCTTAAAGATCAGAAAGTGTATAAGAGCCAAAGGCTCACTATGTAAAATGAGCCTGGTATGATACCGGACAGTTATCAATGAGCCTGGTATCCACAATAGATACGGGACAGTTATAAGAACTCGGTCACAAAAAAGTAATAAATGAAAATGAGTCTCATGTGTATTGCATTATAAGTAATATGTGTATTTTTAAATAATTGAAATGATTAATTTGACTACCCTGAATGTGATCCTATGTGTTAAATAAAGTGTTGTAAATTATGTGAAAATATGTGAACTATATGTGTTCTGTGATTGAGTGAGCCATCAAGGATGGTCACTCATCGAGTTCGCAAAACTCACCCAAAATTTGCAATTTTTTTAGGCTCCGAATAGTTACCCCGTTAGGCTAACCGGAGTATAACCACTGCACCCAAGTAAGAGATAGAGGTCGGGATCAGTTCGCGTCTACATTAGTATTTCCTTAATTTTTGTACCAAAATATGCATTCACAAGTAATGATTTCGTAATGTAATGGTTGTAATATTGTGTTTGAAAATGTTTTTAAAAAACTGGGCCCGATTTATTTAATGATATTTTGTAATATGCGTGTATTATTTTAAAAGAAAAAGAAATTTCTGTATTGAATTTGATTGACTGACTGTTTTAGTATGCCCCCCTCACGGGAGTGCGTACTCGAATATCACTAAGTATGTCAGGTAAGTGTCTTACGAGAGTGGGGTGTTACAATGTGGATATACATGCTATTTTTTTTACACGAAACCAAGCTATTTTCTCTCCATTTACCATGTTGTTTTCTCTTCATTTAACCATGCAATCAGTTTAAACATTCACGCGATTAGCAAGGGACATCATATAGCCAACTTAAACATTCATGTGACCAGCTAAAGAGGAAGGACAAAAGTGGTTTAGATACCAAAATCAGGTGGTAAGATGTTGTCCATCTTTTCCCTGCACGTAGCTGATGTTGATGAAGATATTGTCTATCAATGGAAGCTTAAGCACCATGCAGAGATTATTTCCTAGAGACAAAAACTTGGAAGATCCATATGTGAATGGAGTAGCTGAAATTGTCAATCATCGATTATGGTCCAAAGGAGTAGTAAAATGTCGGTGGAATGAAGGTGGAGCAGCTCCTTCATCATCCTCGTATAAGTTACACGTTGTAGAAAGCTATCCAACATATTGCATGATTTGTTTCCAATAGTTGTCCTTTATGTTAGTTCTTACCATCTATATTTAATTAACCCATTAATTTCTTACATCATCCATGGTAGTTCTTGTCTCCTACATATAACAAGTTGTTTTGATTTTGTCTTACCAAAATGACATATGTCCACACCATATATTGATGCATTCTTGTTCCAAAATAATGAGAACCTCTTCATGTACTTGATAGCTACCACTTAAGAGTCATTCATATGTACATGTATTATTTCTTGTATAAAATAATTGACTTAAGAAAAATCTATCCAATTTCGGTAGGAGTTTCATGTCCATTTATTAACATGTTGCACCTAAATGTATCAACATCTAAGTTAGATTGATTTACTTTAAGTGTTCTTAACTATGGCTGATTCTCTCACACTTGGTTTACTTAGTTTATGTCATTATGTTTCAGCTCAAAAAATGCTTCCAATTTACTCCGCGATAATTTAAAACAAGGTCAGCCTTAATCTATCATAAATCCATCCGATCAAAGTTATTTTTGGTCCATTTCTAAACCAGTCAACTCCAATATTTTTTAGCGATCATTTGACTTTAATACTTGTCTCAAATACTGTCAAACCATTCATGGTTGGGTCCCCAATTCACCTTTTAATGAAAATAAAATTTACATTCACCCAAAAACATCATTCATACGAAATGAAATTTTATAAACATGTGAAGGGAGAAGTTTGGAGTTTTACAATCACCCCTCCTTACAAAAATTTCGTCCTCAAAATTTAACTAAGCGTACAATGACATGCTTAAAATAAATGGGGATATAACGCATGCATTTGGTGCTCGGGCTCCCATATAGCTTCTTCTACTGTGTGATTCCTGCACAGCACTTTAACTAAAAGGAATAATCTTATTACACAGAACTTGGTCTCTGTGGTTAAGAATTTACATCGATTCTTCTTCGAAAGTCAAATCTTCCTTTAAATTAATTGGTTGCTCTGTGATTACATGAGATGGATCAGCTAGATATTTGCGACGCATAGACACAAAGAAGACATTGTGAATCCTTGCAAGTTCGTCTGGTAAATTCAATCGATATGCCACTGATTCAATCCTTTCCATAACTTGATACGGTCCTATGTAATGCAGACTTAATTTATTGCATTTCCCAAATCTCAATATGTCTTTCCAAGGAAAAATTGTAAGAAATACTTTATCTCCAATTTCAAATGCAAGATCTCTACAAAGATTATCCATATAACTTTTCTGTCTACCTTAAGCTATTTTTAACCTGTCCCGAATAATTTGAACTTTATTTGTTGTCACCTACACAAGTTCGGGAATTATCAGTTTCCTTTCACCTACCTCATCTCAACATAATGGAGTTCTGCATTTTTCTTCCATCAAGCGTCTCATAAGGGGCCATGCTAATTATGGCCTGATAACTGTAATTATATGCAAACTCTATCAGTGGTAGGTTTGTTTCCTAACTCCCCTTGAACTCCATGACACAGGACCTAAGCATATCCTCAAGTTTCTGAATAATTCTCTCTGACTGACCATCCATTTGAGGGTAAAGGCATTGCTAAACATCAAGCGTGTACCTAAGGCCTTCTGTAAGCTAGGCCAAAATCTTGATGTAAACCTAGGGTCACGGTTTAAGACAATAGAAATCGGCGATGCCATAGAGTCTCACTATCCCATCTATATACAGCTGGGCTAACTTGTTTAAGGGATAATCATCCTTAATTGGAAGGAAATGTACAGACTTTGTTAACCTATCCATTATCAACTGCATAGTATCATGTGTTGGCCCCGAGTCTTGGTTCCTATTTTATGGCGTCAAGGCGTCAAAATTGGAGTATTTTAAAATAAAAAAATTATATTTATAATTAATAAAAAATAAAAAGAATTTAATTCCTTGGTGGGAATAAAAATAAATACACAAACAATTAAAATAAATTTGACATGAAAATAAATTAAAATAAGTCATGAAGGGACCTTTTTTAATATAAACAATTAATAATAAAATAATATAATATAATGAGAAGTCAAAAATGGGGAGTAAAATAAATAAATCCTCTTATGAATTAACGAAATAAAAAGAAGCGAAAAAGGAAAAGTCACGGGTGTGAGAAAAATTTCTCAGGCCTGTGACAGATACGACAAAAGGGGGAGTCACGATCATGCTTATGCATGATCGCGAAAAATAATGAATAGTGGCAAAAATTCGAGGTTTGTCAAGATTGTGCTTAAGCATGATCGTGACTTTCTGTAAACAGTCGCGAATAATGAAGTTCGTCGCGATCGTGCTTAAACTTTCTAGTCGCACATACCAAATTCAAAACATCATAAATTTCTACTCCAAGGTTCAAAAATTACAAACTTTATGTCATTGGAAAGCTAAGAGAAAGATCTACAACTTTTGTGAAGACAATTTTATCAAATTCTGCCTAAATCAATCCAGTTTATTGCTTGAAGTTTCAAAACACACTTTTCATTCCTTTATTCTCTTATTTTCTCTCAACTGTCAATACTTCTATAAAATTTTCAAAAGACCTGAAAACCAACAATACAAACCATACATACAAAACTCCTAACTTATTTAATTTCCTCAGAAAAATCTATCTAAAGGTCTTCCAACATCCAACCATTTTATTACTAACACAATACCATCTTAATAGAAGAGAAATCCTGAACATATACAAAGAGGATTTCTGCAACTTTCACTATCAATTTTCAACAAAACAGAGTTGTTGCACATCTTCATATTACATATCCAAAGGCACATCAGTAGCATAATATAGAAAATACAACATTGATGTTCATGCCTAACATGCTTATAAAGCTATCAAAAATGATCCAAACTAACTTAATTACAAATGAAATATTTCTTGGAGATTTGCTAAAGTTTTTACAAGGTTCAGTGATCTGCTTTGTTTATACCTAAAGAGCGGAGAAATTGGTGGGGTGAGCTGGGAAGCTCAGTGGCTAATATGTTTATATCCAGTGATAACGAACCACACACAAATCAAGCACACACACGCACACAGACACACACACATATAGTGTTATTTTAATTTCAACAAATCACAACATTCACATTATAAATTTAAGAATTTACATAGACTAGAACACATTATCTCACAAAGCAGATCATATGTTTCATTTAATCAGCAGAAAATAACACTCAATTATGCTCCATATTTAAGAAATTAAGATGCAATGCACAAATATAATGGCTCGAGAGAATCCCATAAAATAGAATGGCGAAACCGAAGTTTATACCATGAACAGAATGAGTCCATTTTTTGGAGCTCATATGCCACAAGCGGGCAGCTAGGAGAAGGCTTTTGGTTAACATGCACGTGACGAATAAAATGATATCTCTCTTGCCTATATAAGCAAAGTTTCAGATGCATACATATTTCATAACATATTCATATTTTCATGCTTGTTAAATTTTTCTATTTTTGCATCAATACTAAAATGTAGTTTCTTTCAAAGTAGACATAATAACAATTCATAAGACATTTTTCCCAAATTCACAATGATTCAAGACAAACATATTTAACATACATACAAACAAATATTTCTGATTGTAATCACTAAACCATAAACATATTACCCACCTCTTTACTTATAAATCCAAGCTCAAAACTTATCTTTCCTCTTGTTCTTACCTTTGACTTTCTTGTTTCCTTCAAACAACCATATTTTCATATAATCATCATACTCGAATAAAGCTTCTATAAGCTTAAATATCCATGAATGTGCTTAAACTTAATCTATTATTGGTTTATCTAACTATAAGAACTAATATCTAGTTAAGGGTTCATAAAAATCTAAAAACATCAATTTCTTGTTTCTCTTCTTTCTTCATCTTTATTTTAGCTCATAAAAACGTAGTTTCTCTACTTTCTTCTTCTATCAAAACAAGAAAAGAAGATAGAGGTTATAAAAAAAATGCAGCTGAATCTTCTTCTATTACTTCTTATCTTCTTTTTCTTTATACATTTTTTCTCTCTTTCTTTCTTTCTTCCTTACTATACACGACTCTCCTCTCTTCTTTCTCTAGTTCTTCTATGTTCTTCTTTTCTTTCTTTCTTAACCTCATGAACACGTCTCTTTCTTTCTTACTATTATTATTATTTTCCAGCAACTCACTCACACATCCCTTTATTTACTCTTCTCTTATTAATCTAAAAAAAAACTCTAATCTTCCAAACTTACCCTTCCATATTTAATCTAATACCTTCTAACTCCTTAACTTAATTCTAACACTTCCATTTTATCTATGCAACTATATGAAATAAAAAATATTCATAAAAAACTCCATAAATTTCTCATTCAAAAATTCTGATTTTTACTCATGACTAAACGCCAAAAAATTCCCCTTTAATAATTATAACTTGCAAGAAAAGTTTAGGGTCCAACATCATGCCCCTTCTGACTCCGTGGAAGTCCTACTACAAAGTCTATAGTAATCTTCTCCCACTTCCATTCTGGGATAGGGAGGTGCTACATTAATCTCACGGGCTTCTAATGTTCTACTTTTACTTGCTGATAGGTTAGACACTTAGAAACGAACTTTACTATTTCCTTCTTCATCCCTCTCCATCAATAGTGTTCTTTGAGAGTGTAGTTCATTTTCGTGCTACTTGGATGCATAGTGTAAGTTAAGGAGTGAGCTTCCTCTAAGGTTTCTTTCCTTAATTCTTTTACATCCAGTACATATAATTATTGCGCCCTCATCATTGTATCATCTTCCTTGATGATAAGATCCATTCTCTGCCCAGTCTCAACTTCTGTCTTCAATTTCATCAACTGTGGATCATGTTTCTTTCCCTCTCTAATATGATCTGCCAAGATGGGACGAACGTGAAAGGTATCTATTAATGCCGCTGAGTCTGTCATATCTAATCTCACTCCTAGAGACCTCATTTCCACTAAAAGTGGAAGATATATTGTCTTTAGTTGTGTTATTAAACTGGTAGGTCTCCTTGGCTTTTTCGGGGTGGTACTCTATTGTATAATCATAATCTTTTATTAGCTCTAACCACCGCCTCCACCTTTGTGATCTGTGAAAATCCTACAAGGAACACCATACAAATAGTGCCTCCATATTCTCAATGCGAAAACTAGTGCTGCCAATTCTAGATCATAGGCGAGGTAGTTCTGTTGATGCTTCTTCAATTTCCTATAAGCAAAGGCTACAAATTTATCATTATGCATGAGTGCATGCCCTAACCCCTATCTCGAGGCATCACTCTATGATAAATCCATCAGTCCCCGTTGGTACTGTGAGTACAGGAGCTGTCATTAGTCTTTCTTTCAATTTATCAAAACTTTGTTGACAAGCATTTGACTACTCAATCTTCTCTTTTCGCGTCAACTTGGTCAGTGGGATTGCTATTTTGGAAAATTCTTCAACCAATTTCTTATAATAACCCGCCAATCCAAGAAAACTCCTGGCATCTGTCACAATGGTAGGAGGTCTCCAATTAGTTACAACTTCAATATTTTAGGGATCCGCACTAAGTCCCTTAGCTGAGATGACTTGACCTAAGAAAGCAACCTTGTCAGGCCAAAACTAGCACTTACTGAACTTAGCATATAATTAGTGCTCTGGTAGGGTTTGTAGTACAATTCGAAGGTGTTCTACATAGTCCTCTTGACTTTTTGAGTACACCAATATGTCATCAATAAACACTATTACAAACTTATCTAGGTATTCTCGAAATACCCTATTCATCAAATCCATAAAAACAATTGGTGCATTCGTTAATCCTAAGGGCATAACTAAGAATTCATAATGCCTGTACCCTGTCTTAAAGGTAGTTTTTGGAATGTCCTTGCTGCGGACTTTCAACTGGTGATAACTAGATCTTAGATCAATCTTTAAATACACCTTGGATCCTTATAACTAATCAAATAAATCGTCAATCCTCAGGAGTGGATATTGGTTGTGAACTGTCACTTTATTCAGTTGTTTGTAGTCAATACACATCTTAAACTCCCATCCTTCTTTTTCACGAACAGAACTAGAGCCCCCATAGAGAAGTGTTGTGTTGGACCCCAAATTTTTTTGTTGAGTTAAGCATGATTTAAATGAATTATGAGGTCATGATAGAATTATTATTGGAGTTTAATTGTTTATTTCAGTGTTAGTAGGGTTTTATTACACTGGTTAGTTAAATTAAAGCAATAGAAATGTATTGAGGGCAATTATGGCATGTAACTTAAGTTTAAAATCCATGAAGCTCTAAAGGAAGGGTAAAGTAAACTTTTAGCTCTTATTAAGGGTATAATTGGAAGAGGAAAAAGTGTGTCTTGCAGTAAATGAAAAAAACATGAATTGAAGGGAGAGAACGAGTGAAATACATGAAAGAGAGAAAAGGGGGAGAGAGTTTCGACAATTAGAGAGAAAAAGGAAGAAGCAAGTTAGGGTTTCATCTTTTCTTAGCTTTCAAGAGTGATTTTGAGGGTGTTCAAGAAGAGAAAAAGAAGCAGGAAAAGAAGAGCTTCCATTTGAGCTAAACATCTCTTTGTTTGGTGAAGATTCAAAGTAAGCCCATTTTTAATCCTTTAGATTTTTGTAAGGGTTTTGGTTCATGAAGCTTAGGAAAGACATGGGTTTAAGTGTTCTAGAATCAATTTTTAGTAAATATGCTTTTTAGGTTCTCAATTTGTATTCCTATTGAACTGGATTTTTGCCAATGTTAAAGGGAATCAAGAGAGGCATGAGGAGCAAGAGGAGGGGCATTTTTAAGCAAGTTTTTAAGAAAAGAATCTAAGTGGATTACATGTTTATAGTTGAGTTAATGAGCCATGAGTATTTTTCCAAATCAATAAAGTTAAATGATTTCAATTTCTTTATAAATTTTGCATTTATTGCTTCTTAAATGATTTAAGAAATTGCTACATGTTTGGTACATGAATCTTGATGATGATTTATGAAATGATGATGGAAATTGTATTTGAAAAATATCATGCTTATGGAAACCATGATACCGAAATATACAAGATGTTACAAGATATGAAATTCATGTTTATGTGGGTTTGTGGTGGTCCATTCTGTTATGTCATATGCACGTTGACCATATTAAAGGCTTCTCCTGCCTGCCCACTAGTAGCATGGAGCTCCTTCATTGACTCCCTCATGTTTATAGACTCCCCAAACCATTATGTGGGTTGGTGGTAGCCCGTTCTGTTATTACTGGAGATTCACAAGAACTCCCTCATGTTTATGGACTACCCAAACCATTATGATTGCTTATGTGTTTATGATTTGTCTAATAAGTTGAGAAATACATGACTTATGTTGTTTGTGAATCGTTTGACAAGCTTGAGAATTTGAGAAATACGTGTTTTATGGTTTCCATGCAATTTACTATGGCAGTGAATATTTTCAATAGTTTTGCTTGTTTCTCCATTGTAAACTTGTTACCCACGAGCTTTCAAGCTCACCTCCCATTCCTCCCCATCTCCAAGTGAAGAGCAAGAGATCGAGTGATAGAGAGTCATGGTATCACTCCAAGTCTGCGTAATTTTTATATTTAAGATAGTTTATGAAAAACATAAGGCTTTAGCTACGTTTCAAGTAACACTCGCTTATGTATATTTTGTATGTTTGGATTATGAGACCAATGATGTATTTTAGTTCTTGAAATGCCCATTAAAGCTTTTTAAAACTTTTTTCTTTTGATGTTAATGAAATATATTTATATTTTGCTCATAAATTTCCAACTTTTCACATTGCATTTTCAAGCATTCATAGGGGTAAAATCTATGTTCTGACTTCAGGGGAAAAACTGTATTAATCTAGGCTTATTTAGATAAGGCTGTCTTCTTGGAAGTTGTAATTTATCCTCTTAGCTTTCCAATGGTATGAAGTGTGTAATTTTGGGACATCGGATTTGAGGGATATGCCTTTTACAAGTTAGTGATGCTGTATAGGGTGCATGCTGGACACCTTATAGCCTTTTTCTTTACTTGAGTTAACAGAAAATGACTACTATGGTGTTTTGAAATGGGAAGAATTATTGTGATAAATTAGAGATGAAATAAAGTGATGAAGGGAGGTGAATGTGTGTTGAATTATTGAAGAATGTATTGACATGGTTGATATTGTAATTGTATGATTATGATTAACAATTTATGATGAATGTGCATAAGTTTAAAAGTTATGTTTTTGAGGTGATGATCAAACATAGATTATGATTGATCATTAAGCTGAAATGAAAGTGATATAAAGGGAAAATGATGAGAAAAATAAGTTAGAAATGATAGATATGGTCATAGGTAACTTGTAGGAGTTAGAAATCTGAAAATTGACCTGTAAATGTCCGTTGGGCAGACTTGATGTTCACTGGGTAGACCTTCTCAGGAATTCTAGCGTTATAGCTCAGTTCATGTCTGTTTGGAGGGACATATGTCCGCTAAGCGGACATTCTCAGGACAGTTATATAAATACATATTTTCTGACCCTCTAGACGGTAAAATCTTTCTTCGAGGTCTTCATAGATATTGTAGAACTTGAAGGCCTCTTCGAAACCATGCTTAAATGACCTTAATCTAACATCCATATTGAAAGTTATGCTTTTGGTCCCAAATCATGTACATTTATAAGTCGTGGGCTTATCAATGCTTTCCTACAATTCATTTAGGCTTGAATGGAGCTTGAAATGTACTTGGTTTGATGTGGAAATAAAAGATAAAATAAGTAATATGTTTAGGGTGACGATTGAGGATATAAACATAAGAATGGATTGTCGTATATCAAGTGCTCAATTATGGAATTGTGGGATGTTATGAGAATGAAGATGAACCTATGATGGCTAATGAGATTCCGTTATAAGAACCCTACAGAGTGCTGTGCTCACGTTTTATTCACGAGTTAGACTTCGAAAATGGGGCCTAACATGTTAGGTCTCATAAAACCTTATCTAACAACTCCTCCATTTACAGTTTCAATTCCTTTAATTTCACTGGAGCCATTCTATACAGAGTAATTGAAATCGGTTAGGATTCTAGTGGTATATCTATCTCAAACTCTAGTACCCTATCTAGGGTAATCTTGGAAGATCTTCCGACATCAGGGAACTCTCTGACCACCAAAATATCTCCTAGTTGAACCTCATTATTATTTTGTTCAATCATATAAGTTAGATATCCCTGGCATCTTTTATGAAGCATTCTATTAGCCACTATGGCAGTCACGATACTAATGGAAAAAACTTTCTGTAACCCATGAAATATCACCTCTGGTTTTCCTAATAGACTAAGCCTAACCTCCTTTTTAAAACAATCCACCACCGCTTAATGTGTGGATAACCAATCCATTCCGATAATAACATAAAAATCCCAGATATCCAATATGATAAGGTTTCCTAGGAATTCCTTACCCTTAATTAGTATTTTACTATCCACGAACACTCTTTCAACGAAGAGTAAGTTCCTAGCTAGAATGGAAACTACTACTCCAGCGTCTAATAACTAAGGCTCAACACTCATTTTGCAGAAAAATCTATGGACATAAAAAAATATATAGCACCGAGATCTACTAAAGTATATGCATTATGATCAAAAACAATAATCATACTGGTGACTCTGGTGAGACATTGGCCTCCTAGTGAGTGACTGCAAAAAATCAGGCTTATATACGAGGTCTATCTCCTGTCCTGTAGGGGCTACTCCCCTACCCCCGGAATCTCTGCCAGATTCAGTAAAACTCAATCCTCTAGTCTAAGAACCTCAATCGTCCTATTTGTAACCCCCTCTAGCTTGTGGAGGTGTTGAGGATCCAACCACCGACCTCTCTGCAATGAGTAACTATAGACGAACTCTGATGAAATGACCCTCTTGACCACAATGGAAGCAACCAGTCATATTCATCCAACACTCACCTAAATGTCTTTTTCCACAAGTAGCACACTCTAGCACTGGGGTTCTAATATCATGAGAGTCTTTGGGCCTAGTGGGTGATCCAAAGAATCCCTGACTGGACGATCTGCCTCTACTAAACCTCCTGCCACCACTCCATCTTGACTTATTTTTCTTGGCCAAACCCTGAGATGAACTAGCTCGTGTTATACCTCAGTTTTAATCTTAAACTCTGCGTGATTGCTATTGCATTTCTCTCCATTTTTGTTGCAACTTCAACTAATTCCCCATAATGTGTCTATGAAGCCAATGATAGTAGAATTCGTACTCTAGGACTCAAGCCTATAGCAAACCTCTTACACTTCTGCTCTTTACTATCAGTAATAAACAAAACACTTCTGACAAGTTCTGAAAATCTCTTCTCATAATTCGTCTTTGATATTGAACCTTGCTCTAGACAGAAGAACTCCCCTCTCCTTGCATCCCTATTACTCTGTGGGTAGAATCTATCTGTGAACTCTCTCTGAAATTTTGTCCAAGATACCCCATCCGGATGTCATCTCTCAATGGCTTCCCACCAATCTTTAGCCTTGCCCTCGAGGAGGAAGTGGAGAGCACAACTCTCTGCTCATCTGTGCATCCGACAACTTTGTATATCTTCGTGACCCTATCTAACCATATGAGTGCACTTTCGAGATCTCCACTCTTGTCAGAAGTCTTTGCGCCCAATTTACAGACGTGCTCAATTGAGCATCCAGAAGATTCCACACTTTCACGTGACTGTAACATCGTTGTGGCAAGAATTTGAGCCATCTGTTCTGCATTAAAACTAGGGATGGCAACGGGGCAGGTGGGGGCAGGGAGTACATTCCCCATCCCGTCCCCTCCTGGCACGTCAGCTTCCTGTCCCTGACCCCTGATCCCCGAAATAGGGATATTTTTTATCTCATTTCTCATCCCCGAGATCACCGTTAAGTCCCCGAGGGGACCCGAATCCCCGAACTCTTGCCTTGCACCCATATAAAGTTAGTTCATATGATTATATCACACTTCCATAAAATATATTATAGTGCAATAAAAAAGCCGTTATGTTGAAAAATTCAACAGGAGCCTTCTTGAACCACAATCTTAAATTCTCAACGCTCAATATATTCTCAAATTCTCAATGAACTATTCGTGAATGACAACTAAAAATATAACGTGAATTACAACTGAAAATATAACCGAAAAAACTTCTATTGTCAAAAAAAAAGAAGAAATGCATGTCATTTCAAACATTCAACTAAGTCCACCATCCTGAATTTGAGAGGAAACCACATAACCTGTTGGGGTTTGAAAATGGGGCTATAATACGGACCTGGTTTCACTTCTTTCATATTACAGTCAGTATGCACTTGAAAATTGGTCATCTAGACAGTAGTATGACCAATTCTTAGATCATAATTATTTATTGAAAAAGGATTAAAGAAAAATAAAATCCCAACAATTCCAAACCATCATCATAATCTTCGTCGATTATACCCAACTTTTAGTGAAGAGTATAAAATTAAAAATATATAATATACTTATAAAATTATCGTGAACGGGGATCCCCATGGGTTGGGGATTATTTAACCCGTCCCCATGCTCGACTCTATCTCGGGCGTTAAATTTTCCCCATCTCCAATTCTACGGGGTGATTTTTTTCCCAATCCCCGCCCCAAACGGGGAATCCCCATAGAGATCCTCGAACCTTGAACCCAAATTGCCATCCCTATTTAAAACTCACCCCGACCAGTTTCACCAGCCCTAACGATTGGGACTGTGGTTAGTTCATAGAGGCATTTGCTGACTCTAGAATGTGATCATCCTCTCGTGTCGAAGGTGACTCAAGTGTAGGAGTTGTTGGAATGACTCTCTCGAGATGTCCACGCTTTGTCTATGCATCGTGTTGTGTATTAAGAAAAAAATACAAATGTGTAAAGTTTTCAGTTTATGAAATCATATGCATATAAATCACAACATTTTAATGGTCACCCACTTTTAAACAACATAAAAATCTTAAACTAAAAAGGAGGCAACCTTTTAAAAAAAAACTGGGCTCTGATATTAAAAATGATAGCCCCTATCCTAATGATAAGGTGACCCGTCCGACATCCCATGAAAACCCTCCAATCGATATCTGAACAAACTAGAAAGTTCCCATAAAGCTAAGCCTTTTCCCTTTTTATTCAAAATACTTTGACTCAATATTGAAAGTATAAGCAGTGGAGATTTTCAAAAGAAATTTTAGTAGAAATTTAGGACTTTTATTTAAAAATTTCGACTGCATAATAGCTGTATTTTGATAAAACCAAAATTTCAAAATCTTTGTAAAGCATATTCAAAACACTTCTATACACAAATGCACGTGTCCACTACAACTTCTGGACCTCAAGTCCACTCAAAAGCAATTTCAAAATGTTCAACCATGTTCATGCATTAACTTAAAATAAACATTTATGTACAACCATGTTTCCACAAAACTATGTACATAATAAGTTCATAAAGATGAAATACAAGTGAAAGATAAAAGAAAAGCCTACACAGCAGCACGTGACAAAGATAGTTACTCAAGTGGTGGAGTTTCGGCTACTGAAGTCAGTGAGCATACACCTGGGAGATTATAATTTAAAAACAGAAAATAAAGGGTGAGCTAAACGAGCTCAGTTAGTGTTACTGGTTTCCATTCAAAACATTTAAACAAATATAACCTCCATAAAAAAATTTCTTTTCTTCTCAAGTAATAACTAATGCTCTTATAAAACATATTCTTTGCTTTTCATAAGATTAATGCATATGTAAAACAAAAAATAGATATTTTTCTGAGATCAAGTTCCTTTTTTCTTGTAAAGTAAACAATGATGTCAATCAATACTTTCATGAACTTTCTTTTTAAAACATAGCCTATCACCAATTTTCTTTGCCACCTGGTACCCTTATGTGTAAGGCCACAAAGCTGGTTCTATATCGCTTATCCGTGCCTTGTTAACCTCTAATAACGAAGCTAGTTTTGCATCACTTACCTGCACCAAGTTAACCACTATATACCGAATGTTATGAAACAACTTCTGCATCATTTACCCATAACAATGCTAGCACTTCATATAAATCAGTGGTTATGGAGTTGGTTTTTCATCGCTTACCTATAATAGTGTTAGCAAAATATATACTCCATACGTGCAGAGGGCGACTCACAAGCCATGGACGTTAGGATGTACTCTGATTGATATAATCATATGTATAAAGACCTAACGGCGTACCATAGACTAAACCAAAATTAATACATGAGTGCGCCCTCATTTCAATACCTACTCAATTCATATCCAAAGTCTATTTCCCTACTAATTTAAAGCATATGCAAATTTCAATTCAATGCCAACTCAAAGCATGTGTACATCTTATTGGCTTCCAAGTGCATCCAAATCTCAATTCAATGCTAAATCAAAGCATGTGCAAATAAAATTGGCTTTCAAATTCATACAACTCTCAGTTCAATGCCAAATCAAAGCATATGTAAACCTGATGAAAATTGACTTTTAAATTGAAATAGTAGCACTAATGAAATTGTTCATAAATGTAATTTTCATAGTAAGGTAAAAACCATCTTTATAAAATTGATTTAAAGATACACTCACAGTTTATCGCTTATCGTTAACCACCCTTATG
Source organism: Erythroxylum echinodendron (assembly GCA_027575705.1). NCBI lineage: Eukaryota > Viridiplantae > Streptophyta > Magnoliopsida > Malpighiales > Erythroxylaceae > Erythroxylum > Erythroxylum echinodendron. The sequence goes on from JANZXR010000003.1 coordinate 24,201,227, forward strand.
TGCTCGATGCTTTTCCTTTACTAGTACTGAGTCTATGGTGACGAGAAAACTTTATTGTCTTACTCAGCTACGAGGGAGACCCTTAAGGGTTCCTAAAATCTGTCAAGTACGTCATAACTTACCACCTTGTTCTACAAATTTTATAGCAAAGAGCTTAGTCAAAATCTTAGCAAACAACTCAAACATTCATGCGATTATCAAGAGAATTCGTGTAACCAGCTTAAACATTCATGTGACTTGCTAAAGAGGAAGGACAAGAGTAGTTTAGCATACCAAAATCAGGTGGTAGGGTGTTGTCCATCTTTTCCCTACATGTAGTTGGCGTTGATGAAGATGCTGTCTACGGTTGGAAGTTTAAGCACCATGCAGAAATTATTTCCTTCAGAAAAAAACTTGGAAGATTTATGCATAAAGGGAGCAGCTGAAATTGTCCATCATCAATTCTAGTCCAAAGGAGTAGTAAAATGTCAGTGGAATGAAGGTGGAGCAGCTCCTTTATCATCCTCGTATAAGTTACACGTTGTAGAAAGCTATCCAACACGTTGTATGGTTTGTTTCCAACAACTGTCCATTATCTTAGCTCTTACCATCTTTGTTTAATTAACCCAATAATTTCTCACATCATCCACGACCGTTCTTGTCTCCTACATATAACAAGTTGTTTTGATTTTGTCTTACCAAAATGACACACGTCCACATCATGTATTGGTCTGAAATAAAATGAATTTTTTGTCCCTCACATATACTCCTTCATGAATGTGGAAACATGAGGTTTGGATGCATTCTTGTTCCAAAATAATGAGAACCTCTTCATGTACGTGACAGTTGCCACTTAAGGCTCATTCACATATACATGTATTATTTCTTGTACAAAATAATTAAATGACTTAAGAAAGAACTGTCCAATTTTAATAGGAGTTTTATATCCACTTATTAACATGTTGCACCTAAACGTATCAACATTTAAGTTGGATCGATTTATTGTAGGTGTGCTTAACTATGGTTGATTCTCTCACGCTTGGTTTATGTCCTTATGTTTCATCCCGAAAATGCTTCCCATTTACTTCACGATAATTTAAAATAAGGTTAGGCTTGATCTATCATAAATCCAGCCGATCGAATTTATTTTTGTTCCATTTTCAAACCAGTCAACTCCAATATTTTTTGACTATCATTTGACTTTAATAATTGTCTCAGGCATTGTCAAATCATTCATATTTAGGTCCCCAACTGACCTTTTAGTGAAAATAAAATTTACATTCACCCGGAAACATCATTCACACCAAATAAAATTTTATAAACACGTGAAAGGAGAAGTTTGGGGTTTTACATTAATAGCCAACACCAACTATAAAGTCAAGTCCAACTAGTCCTTAAATGAATCTAATATTACTCAAGAAAAGAAACAAAGGTTGATCTTAAATCTTAAAAATAGGCATTAGAAGATTGTAGAAATCATAAGTACACATAATCGCAAGCAAATCAAAATTTGATGGTCCAAAATCTGATCCAATAATAGAAACTAGGTTTTTACATAATGCTAAAACACAATACTAGACATTTAAAAAAGAACAAAAAGATAGTGAAAACTGTAAACACAAAATAACTTAAACATTTAATGGTTTGATGAAGACACAAAAAAATGAAATCCTAACACCCAAAGAGCAATGAATCAACCACGATTAAACACAATCAGCTCTGTATATTCAGATCATAGTTAACACCATTCACTAGAAATTCCTTTTTTGTGGGGCTCACTTCGAATCTGCAAAAGAAGAAATCAAAGAACAAATTTTTCTAAAAGCTAGATGAAGAAACGTTTGGAAGAGGACCAAAAGTAATAAAAAATTGGGCAATTCTTAACTAGATCTGGACAGAATAAAGTATAACTAGATCAGTGATAAAAGCACAAACAATCAATAAAAGAGTTGATATATCCAAAATAGCTAAGGAGATCAGAGATATCTCTAACGTATGGTAGAATCGACATTGCCAAGTTACAGTAGTTAATGGTATAATCGGTTTATAATGTTTTTATAGAAATAAAAGCTACAAAAGAATACTATAGAATTTAAGATCTGAACTAATTGGATAACTGAAAACACACCAAAAGAGGTCATTGAGGAAACCAAACAAAGAATCCTTGAGAGGCTAGCACATATTTTTTATATCTGAAAATGAAAGATTCTCTCTGTTTCTCTAGGCATGTTGTTAACCCATACCTACAACTAAAACAAAATCCACACTAATGCTTCAATAGTTTCGTCTTCTATAGAGGAGTGAATCCAGCCCTCAAGCAAAAGATGAGAGCACTAGGAGCATTTTAAGAGGGTGCAAGACCATTGTGCAAATTTAAAAAGGCCAAAGGTGTATTTTACGTTTACACCAAATTCTAGGTTGAGCCCTAACGTTTTGAGATGTTCAAGTTAATGTTTACAAAATGTTTAAAACAGACCTTATAAGGACAAAAATTTGAAGCAGTTTACCCACCATCAGTGAAATGTCATGTCATATATGATGTAACTTTTTTAAAATTTTGCATATTAGTGGGACCTACTTCTTGTTGATGTGGCATTATTTTTTATAAATAAAAATGGGTCCTGTAACTATGTATAAAACTTACCATCTGGTTATTCTTTAATCCTCACTGTGGTTTGAAGCTTGCATGGGTATGCTTGCCTAGCCCATGCCTTTACCCGAAAAGCTTGTTATCAAGTTTGAGGGTTGTTACCAAGGTCATATTGATCTAATCCTAATCAAATCAGGTAGTGGTGTGGCAACACTGGGGCTCCCTAACTCTCCTGGCATCCCTAAAGGAGCAACTTATGAGATTTTTTAATTTTGGTCACTCTTTAATCCGCACTGTTTTATATATTACATACTTGAATTTATTTGTTCTTTCAAACTATTGTGATGGATGTTTTTGGTTGGATTTAAATTCTAACTGCCTGGGATCTTTCGATTTTATCCTGGTCTAATCTAGATATGTATCCACTAAGAAAGCTTTTGATAATAATTAAAAATAAACCCTCCCATGTTTATGCAATTGAACCAAAATAATTCAATTTGTTACATAAGTAAACTCCAACTGCTATTTCAGACTTTGCTGAGGAATAATGAGGTGGAAATGAACAAGTATATGTCAAAGAATCCTGGGACTAGGGAGTTGTGATATTCTCATTGTTTTCTCTTTCTCCTTAAAGGTTTCTTATTTCTAAGGCTACAAGTGAGATAATTTTCTTGCAGTGAATAAGTAAAAATATGCCTTTGGATCACACATCGATTGAAAGTTTGATTATTGGTCTTACTTAATTTCTACTCAACTTCATATCCAAGCATCAAATATTTGTTGTCCTACCTTCTAATGAAGTTATTGATCATTGACTGTTGTTCAACATGTTCTCTTCATTTACTTAAATTTGAGATTCTCACTCTGAAACTGGAGAACCTTTCTTATTATTTCTATTAATATTTTATACTATATCCCTAGAAAATTAAATATAATTTCAACACACCTTTTTGTGAGTAAAGATGATGTTATGAACATTAGTTTGGTTATTGCATCATCCTTTTCTCTCTTGTAGCTAAAGTACTTTTTATTTTAAATCGTTATTAGTTGACGAAAAGGAAAAGTGATAAGTCCCTAAGAAAATTATGTGCTTATGTTCTATATTATGACAGAAAACACATTGATATTTAGTAAAATCCTCTACCTAGTGTCGATGCTTTAAATGTAGAAAATTGTATTCTTTTGGGCATCAATATTGGTTGTTGCAGTATTCATGTGTAACCAAGTGTATTGAGTGACCAAAAACAACTGTGTTACTCCTTCTTTATTCCATGTTCTCATCTTACTTCTCTATTTTGTAAGACCTCGAACAGTCTGTTTAATTTATAGATAATTTTCAAAATCTGGTTGTAACTCATAATCATTAATGCTTAGACTCTTTTTCTTAGATTTCAGAAAAACTACAGGAAACCTACATTTCATATCAAAGATATGATGGTTGACAATCTATAAATAAATTGATTATACCTTTTAAGAGATTGGAAAGACCTATCATCATCTGAATCAAGTCAAATATGTATCATCTAAATAAGAAAAAACTTAACTTATTTATTCTCCCAGTACATCAATGGCATTACAAGAAATTTTGTTGTTGCAAAAGAATGTGTTCTTCCTTGAGACCACTCTCCCTAAGTTCAACTTGTTTATGAGATGTTACAAGTTCAAGTTCAATTGCACATATGCAAATGTTCTATAAAGGACAAGGTACAGGCTCTCAATAATCAAAATGAGCTACACATTCCAGTTATCTACAAAAAGGGCTTATGTGAAATTAGAATTAGAACATAAAAAGAAAAAGATCTAGGATAAAAAGTGATAGTAGAATAACAACAACATAGCCCAATAAAGATCCTAAATTTACTGGAAAACTTTCACAGCTGTAGCTTTTGTTTGCTCAATATCTTCAGCAGTATATGCCAAACTTGTAAGCGCAGCTTCAAATGCTGATGAAGCAAAGTACACACCTTCCTCATTCCTCTATAGAACCTGGCAAACTTGATAAGGCACTTCTCTTTACATAGTTGAAGTTATAAACAGCACCTCTGTGAAAAAAATCCCAAACATCCCAGCTTTATAATCACCACATATAGTATGTCTAGCCTTCTTCCTAGCATTTAAAATGCCTTCAATGAGTTGCTTTGTAATATCGTCCTAGTATCTTGCTGGCTTCTGCAATCACTTCAGCATATGTATACCTACTGTCATAGCCAAAGGATTCCTACTAAAGATTCCAGCCTATACATTGGACCAACAGGAGCAACCATCTCTATGATATCCCTCCTCCCTCCATATACACCAACAGGTAGACCATTGTCGATAATCTTTCCAAAATACCCTTAAGCTTCACCGTATGATAGACATAATCTAGTCATAACTTCATCAAATATTGAGAGTGTTATGTTCTTTTGTAATCCTGGTAATGGAATTAAGAAAGCTTGGTTTAGGAAGTACAAAACCAAAGTTTTGCAGTATTTTCTTCTCTATTTGTCTCAAGGAGTTTCTCAATGGTTGCAAAATCATTGAAGGGGGTAGTTAGAGTCTCAAAGGTTGCTTTTTTAGGGATGCCTGGAGAGTCAGGGAGCCCTAATGTCGTAAGACTATTCCCCGCTTTGATTAGGACTGGAACAACATGACCACGTAACAACCCTCAAACTTGATAAACTTCTCTTTCCAGTGAACGCCTGGGCCAAGAAAAGCATACCCATGCAAGTTTTAAATCCATGAGGGTTTAAGAATAACTAGACAGTAAGTTTTGTACATAATTGTAGGATCTACTTTTATTTAAAAATAAGAATGTCACATGAGCAAGAAGTAGATCCAATTTTTTTAAAAAAAAAGTAGCGTCGTATATGACGTGATATAACCACTTTCAGATTTTCTGTCTTTATATGTTTTGAACGTTTTGAGTTCAACTTCAACGCCCTAAAACATTAGATTTTAACTTAGAATTTGGTGTAAATATTAATGTTTAAAATACACTTTTGGCCAATTTAAAATGACAAAGCCAAAATAATTTTCTGTGTTTTCATTGCAAAGATCAAATATTTTTCAAGACCCAATAATCTACTGCCAAAAACTCACAAACTTTACAAATAAAACAGACTTTGAGATGCTAGAAAATGTTGCAACAATGGCGTTAGGTGGTGATCTAATAACGTTTGTTGTAAAGAAAAAAATTGAAACAACCACTCACTAAAAGAAAATATGGAGTTTAAAGACACAAAAAGGTGGAGTTTTTAGACGCTTTTTTGCGCCTTAAAAATAATTTTAGACGCTTTATAAAGTGTCAGAAAAATAAGTATCGCAAAAACTATTTTCGACGATTTTCTTAGACATATAGATGCGTCGAAAAAATATACATTTTTTACACATCTAAGTGTCGAAAATCTATTTCTTATATCTGTAGTCTTTCAAGGTAATGCTATTTTTGATGCTTTGTGTAAGATTTTAGATGCTTTTCTCTGTCAATATTTTTTACTTTTAGACAGTTTTTTACTTCGAAAAACTCTACCATCTTTGTGTATTTCTTATTAATGATTAGTATATTAAATAATTAAATAATATATTTGTTAATATTAAATCACTTTGTATGATTTTTCTAATAAAAGAACATAAACCAAAAATAAAAATAATTTTTAATGAATTTGAAAATAAAAATTAAAAATATAAATATAAACAACCAGGCCTTAAACTTAATTTTATTAATGTTCTTCAACAAATTTTATCAGCGTAAGAGTTAAACATAAAAACAACCTAGTAAAAATTTTATAAAAATGCAATTTTTTGAGAAGTTTAATAATATACAGTCTTATACTTAACTAGTTGAGAGGATATTCCAAAAGTTTTATAATTAAACGACATTTACATATGTAAAATCAAAATATTGTGAATTAAATAGTAGGTAACACATTTTTTTTATCAAATAGGCATGTGGATGATTAGCTGCACATCACGACCATTGCTCTCCACATGCCCTCTACTGGTTTACAATTGATTAGAAATCTCAAGATGAGTTCCTATCAATATAGAAAAGTAAAAAACAACCGAGCACCTTGGACCAGAGAATCATTTCAAACTCTAAAAATAAATCAACTCAATTATGGGTCATAAAAAGTCTAGAACAACAAATTCTTTTAAGAAATTTGATTACTGAAACTAAAAATAAAACATTCTAAAAACAAAGTAATAATATCATATGAGTTGGGACCCTGTTACTAAGAGACACCATCTACGAACATAACTTCATATCCATCCCTTTTACTAAGAGACACCATCTACAAACATATCTTCATATCCATCACTATCTCCGCAACTTCACGTTGAAGCAACAAGCAATCATTTCTCTTTCCAACTTTATTCAATACTATAAAACACTCTCTACTCATTAATCACTCTCTGCTTCTACATTTCTCAAAGCAAACTGGATTTATCTTATTCCATTCTTAAATTTGTACTGAAAACCAAAACCACCCTATAGAGATTTCTATATTTAGCTTTCTCTTTATGCAAATAAAAACAAACTGAATAAGAAAAAAGAGTTCAGTAAGTCCATTCCTTAGGTAGTCTCAGTACAGCTTCTGCTTGTAATCCTCTTCTCTGCTGTGCCAGAAGACCCTCAGTTCTTGTATTCAAAATAGCATCTGCATTGAGTTCTTTATAAATTAAGTTAATTATGATTATGCAACTGCAATTATAAACGGAACTACTTAACAATGCAGGATTAAGATCAAAGAGGACTTGATCACCATATTTTGAGGCAAACCCATTGGTGTGGCGAGGATGGAAATGAGCATAATCGAGATTTAGAGCCTGAATAACCTTAGCTGGTAACAGAACCGTTGAATAATCTGGTAGGACAAGCAACCAACAATGTTAATTTTCATGTCGTGTGCAACTCTTAAGCAATGATCTAACGTACTATTCAAACGTTTGAAACTTTATTCTTTTACCTTGTTTCTCTTACGATCTGGTGGATTTCCACATTTATGAGGTAAAATCACCCCAGTATCGGTGCTCTTTTCACGTTTAACACCACCACTAGGTCCATTGATAGTGACTTGTCTCGTACCAGAATTAGTGTGATTGAGCTAAACTTGAGGTTGAGGTCAAGCTAATTGGGGAAGAAGAAATGATCTCACTCTTTTACCATTTTCATAACCCACAAGTCTTGCTCTGTTCTAAATCTGCTCTTGTAAATGGAACTACTGATCTTGGAAACCTCCTTTCACCTACTCTTATACCCAAAATTGTGGTCTTAGTACTTGATCTTGGCTGCGATACTATGAAATAGAAGACCCAATAAAGCTTCTAATGAACAGAGCACGCATGAAATTAAGCAAGTTTCATCTTGTTCAAGTGGTCTTTTACCAAATTAATGAGCAAATAAACATTTTGTTGAAGACCGACCTGTGTGATCTTATCTACGAAGCTGTCGGTCAGGTAGCTAGGCTGAAGATAAGCACTAAAGGTCAGATGATTGCTACTTGACCGGTGGCTTTGTAGATAAGATCACATGGCTTAGTCTTCAACTCAAATGGTGTCGTAGACGATGAGATCCCAGCCTTTGAACTACCATTACCAGAAACTAACCAGCTCCCGATTCCACTCAATGTTGACTTGGGTGAACCAGCCATAACCCATTTGGACTCCTAATATATAAAAAATTACACTACCCTCATTACTCAACAAAGGCATAACCAGACAGTTAAGTTTTATTATCTAGAAACAGTGTATGTCGATTGTAAAAAGGGAGCTACCAACATTAAGAGATTGATGTAATTATAGGGAATTACGAGTACTTATCCATCCACAAGGATTAGATTTTGAATGGTGCAAAGAATGAGGAATGTCTAGAGAGACCTTCTATTTATGATGTTCCCAACAAGGGATTTAAATGAGGTAAAAACAATGCAAGTGGAAAAGTCCCCATTACACAAGCACCAACTTGCTTCAATACCATGCACTTAAGCAAGCTTTCCAAGCACATTCCTTGAGACACTCAAATATGTCAATCAAAAATAGATTCAATGTCCAATACTAACAAGAACAAGTTAAATGAAGTAAGACTTACTCGCCATGCAAGACCATTGACTCATCCATAATCACCTTTCTCTTTACTGCACTAAGTTGAGATGCAGAATGGGCATGTTTGGTTGATGCTACTTCAGGTGCAGGTGGAGTGGGTGGAGTGGGCTTCATTCTATAAGTAGATGATCTTCTTCCAACTGGAACACAATAATATATGCAAATAAAGGCATAAGCCAGTTACAATTTTTATACTAACAATATAACTTCCAAAGAACAAAATAATCGAAAACCAGAGATTTAAACATAATAATCAAAAACCAGCGAATGGTCTTAGAAACCATCTATCATAATGAAATAAGTGTCAAAAGTTGACTGTGACATAAAAAATTAGAATGAATTTCAACACAATCAAATAGATTTAAACCAAAACTTAAAGTTTTAGGGTTTCCGAACCAAATCAGGCATCCAATCAATTACTAGGTACGATTCATCGCCACACAAAGGCATCTTAAGTCCTAAACCATCAATAAAGCGGTCTCGTAATGCGGCATTCAAAGCCCTAACTATGGTAAGTGCATTGAAAGCATATTTACAAACTTCTATATAAATCATAGTAAAAGCATGAGTTGGAACTTACTACTCGGTAATCATGGTAGCAAGATAATATTAGAAGGTGTCAGTCCAGGTATGGGCGTCGGCTTCGGTGACAGTGCCAGAGTGTAATATCTCTCTGGCGATATTACACCTACGCAGTGTTTGGTTGCTGTCCCCATGGGTGGGGACAGATGACAGGGACAGAAAAGTCCTGTCTCCCAACGTGTTTGGTTGTTGTCCCCGCCGAATCTGCTCCCGACGCCGGGGACAGAGACATGAAAATCTTGTCTTCCTCGTGACTGTGGCACAAAAAATTGGGGACGGAGACATAAACCAACCAGATATATGAAAAGTCCAAAATGCCCTTGACTTAAAACCTAAAACGCAGCATATTGTCGTCGAACTCCCGCAGCTCAAGCATACTGTCGTCGAACTCCCGCAGCTCT
>JANZXR010000003.1:24215023-24231203 GCA_027575705.1 Erythroxylum echinodendron
AAGTTTTGTTCTGTTCCGTCTCCAAATTTCCGTCTCGTTCCGTCTCCGCACCCTGGAGACGGTAACCAAACGCAGCGCTAGTGACTCCTAAAGTATCGCGGAAAAAAACTAGCTAAGAGAGATCGAAGAAAATAACTAACACAACGACGTTGCAAACGCGGAATGCAAAAAGAGAACAAAACGACAATTGAAAGAGTATAAATAGTCTGCGTTTAGAGAACTTACATTGGGCCCTTGAGGCTACTTTATTCTGTACACTTGATTAGACAAAGATGGCAAGTTGGAGGGGACTGTGGGCATCCTTGGTGCTCCGGAATAAGATGAAGGTTCTGTATCTACTTGTTTTGGGCTTCAACAGCGAAGCCCAATTGAAGAAGAGCGAGAGATTGTCTTGAAGATTGAAAGTATTTTGTCAAAGAATGATGAACAATAAGAGATTAGAAGGGGGTGAGAGGAGGTGAGAGGCAAGTATGCGCAGCAGTTACAGAGTAATTCAACGATTTTTGTGAAAGATTAATTACTTGCTTTTGGCACTTTCCTATCCCACCAAAAGCAAGTATTTTAGAAATTTTAGACTCTTTTTTAGTATATTTTTTAGATAAATTTTGTTATCTTAAATAAATGTCTAAAAACTCTACCAATTTTTAGATTATTTAAGACAATTATTAGATGTGTCTAGGCATACCTCCTTATTTTGGTATAGTGACTTGTTTGTCGAAAAGCACAAAACTTCCAAAGACATTCGAGGAAAGCAAAAAGTGAGAAGCACTTTTGATCGATACCTATTAAGACCTTATGGAACATACTTCAGAGACCAATGATAAACTCTGAAAGAGAAATATAAAAATTGCAGAAACATGAAGATCACCAAGGAAAAGACTGTAAGATTCAAACTCGAAATACCTAGATTCTAGTTTTGATAATAACATTAACATAGAGAAAAAACCATTTTCACAAGAAAAAACTCTATTAATAACAGTAACACCTTGACGAAGATTCTCAAAACCAAACAAGCTCACACCACGAACAACGACGAAGGAATAGATGAAAAGTAAACAGATGAAGCTTGGGTGCATCACCCGAAAGAGAACAAGAAGTAAAGATGACTACTTTAAGAAACTCTGGGAAAAAAAAGAGATTAAAAAATAGTTTTATTTATCTTATTCTAAATAAGATTTAGAGTTATTATACATATATATATATATATATATATGTATTGAGAATCTAATGAATCACACAAAGAACGACTTGAAAAAAATGGTGCTTTAATCAAGTTGAATTTAATTGTAAATTTTGATAAATTTTATGATTAAATATTAGATATTTAATAAATAAGAATTAGTACGAGGCATTATATTTTATTTGGGTATAATTGGTATTTATCTAGAATTAATCATAATTTTAACTAAAATTTAATTAAAATTAGAATTTTATTTCAATTAAATCACTAAAATGATCAATTCTTACATAACCTTCTCTAAAATAATTGTAGAGCTATTTCTTCACATTATCTAAATATCGTCAAAAACTACACACCTGTACGACTACGATGGTTAAAATAAACCAATTTTAAAAATGATGCAAAGGAAATAACAAAAAATGATCAAATTTCAGAATAAGGTATAAGTTATAATTCATGTTTTATTATATTTTTGATATATTAATTATGTTATAAATTTTAAGTGATTTTGGCTTTAAATCAAAAAAATTTTGTTACTATTTCACTGTGCACTGAATCTTATCTCGCCTGATTTTTCAAGAAAAAGATGGATTAGGTTAAGCTTGAGGAGGACCGAGGGATTATGCTGAGTTAAAAGGTGATTAGGTTAAGCTTGAGGAGGACCGAGGGATTATGCTGAGTTAAAAGGTGACCTTTTAGGCTATGCTTGATGAGGACTATAGCTAGTGGCACTAATCTTATTCCACTTAAGAAACAACACTAAGTTAAATCTGTCTCTAGTTCCATTTCCAATTTATGTATAGACTAATCTTCATTTTCTTCTCCTTGATAGGGATTATTTGTGAATTAAAACCTTCCAAATTCATTTGATTAACAAGACTTTGTTCATGCCTAATAGAAATGATTCCATGTTCATCCTAATTCTTATGCTTATAAATATCAGACCATTTGATTTTTGCGCTTATGGATTTGTTTTCTTTTACAAACCAGAGAAAGTTTATTAGAAATCTTTCAGTGGATGTATTGAAGTCTTATAGAAGTGCTAAATGGGAACTCAAAAATATGTGCATATCATTATGTATGAAATTGATAAGTTACAATCTACCTACATATGAGAGGTACATGCTACACTAGTTTCCTAACTTCTTTTGTATTAGAGTCCATTAGTGGTTGGCAATCCTTGTAGGTCAATCTTTTTATAGTTACTGGGATGCCCAAGTACCTAAAAGGAGACTCTTCATGTTTGAACCCTATGATGCTATCAATTTAATTCACTAAGCTATTTCATTATGCGAAGATGTAGCTTCTCTTGCAAGAATTTATGTTAAGTCCTGAAAATCTCTTAAATTCCTGCAGTGATTTATAAAAGAAGCTAACAAATTCTGGATTAACATAACATCATAGCAAAAGATAATTAGCAAATAATAGATTATGGCCTCTGAGCTTGTCACACTTGTAGTGGAATTTGAATTTTCTTTCTTTTTCAATATTCAAAACTATAATTCTATATAAAACTTCTATACAAAGGGTGACTAATTATGAAGACAAGTGGTCTCCTTGTCTCAAACTTTTTGCACCCTTTAAGAAATGCACTGGCTCTCCATTAACAAGTGTACTGTAGGAAGCCATTGAAACACATTGATAAGCCATCTCAAAAATTGCTAAGAAATCTCCAAGCCTCTATGGTGGTGAATAAGAGGTCCCAATTTACAGAATCGAAAGCCTTTTTAAAGTTTTTTGCATTTATAATTTTTTTAAAGAGTTTCTGAATAATGAGTATATTATCTCTGATAATCCTAACATTAATTGTAACACCCCACTCTCATTTGACACGTGCATATGCATCCTTCGGTCACACGTGCACATGCCTGACAAAAATGACTTGTTAACTATCTTGCTTTCACTTTATAACATGGCATTATAATTAAAATCACAAATCACACATTTGCTAACCCAAAATTTCCTCATTTTATATCATAACCACCATGTACATTTTAGTTTTAAGTTCAAGATCATCCATATATGTACAACATCATCCTATGAGCATAAACAGCTCAGTCTACATAGTATGCTACAAATATAAGGAATGCATAAAAGTTATTAACAAACTATGTCTTCAATGCCCAGCTAACCGACCTTTGAACCATATCTGATTGTCAAAGTTGCACAAAATATGCTTCTATGGAGTCTTAGAAGCTAAGTAGTCTCACCCTCGATCCTGAAATTAATAACGGTGCAATTTTGATGAGTTTTGCGAACTCAGTAGAGTAACAATCCTCAATGGTTCACTCGTGTTATAAAACACAATCAATTAGAGACATATTGTCACACAGTTCATTTCAACTTGATTAGCAACAAGTTCTATCACAAACAAATTGTAATTTCAAACAAACAATTAAATTAAACTATCACTTCATTACACTTGAATAAAACACAATCATTGGTTTAATACCATATATGCAAACATATAACATTCTTATAGCTTTACAAATCATTCAATGAATTCAAATCATATATTAATGCTATATGTATGAGACTCACATTCGTTTTTACATAGTTGTGACAGTGTGCTTTTTCAGTACCCCGTATTATTGGGTTTATTGATCACAGTGAGCCTTAGGCTCCATATGTTTAAGCTTTAAGCTCTTTTCAGCAGCATCACCAGTCATAACTGCCTTTATATTACATGTATTGAAACGAAATGCATGCCACAAATCATTCATATACAATTAATCACTTTCATTCACATTATCTCAATCATAACATTTAGTCACTTTTAGTTGAGAATCATTTAGGCAGTCTCTTTCACATATAAATAGCACTTCCAATAATATTCACATGCATCAAACTCCTCGGACAAGTATTGTTTGAAATTTAGTACACAATCAATACATATTCATCATATATCAAATTCAATTAAGTAATTATCAAATCAAATTAAAGTGAGACCATCTTAGGTTACTCACAATTGCTCCCTTAAGCCTATCACCTTGACGTTTCGGTTATATTCGGAAGTGGTCGTGCTACTTGTTCTCCTATATACATTAAAACAATTTCACATTACTGTACTGCTCATATAACTAGGTAAACACATATATATCGAAAGGTATCATGTATCATGCATGTGCAATGACAAATTATCAGGTATATTTCTGTAACAAATTGATGTATATATCAATTGTAATCCAATTGTGCCAAAATTCACACACTAAATGACTATTCCAGCTTTTGCTGAAAGCACCTTATTCGGGTCAACTTTACATAAACAATAATATCAAGAAAATGATGTATTTCTGTAACACTTTCTTCTAGAAAATTGTTCCTCTGTGTCTTAAGTTTCTAATGATATGAAGATCATACAATTTGGTTTATTATTCTATAATTTATGCTCAAAATACCACAGACTGTGTACATTTGGAATTTTGGCTAGAGCATGATCATGCAGTCAGGTTGTACAACCCATATTTCTCAATTACAATATCCAAAAATTACAAAATTTATACCAATTTAAATCTAAGAGAATAAAATACAACTTTACTGAAGACACCTTAGTCTAATTTGGCCTACATCAATATAGTTTATTCAATAACAATAGGATATGATTTCTGTCACTGGTAGTGTTACAGCCTAAGCCAAAACTCAATTTCATGCCAATTTTGAAAGTCTTAGAGACACAATTAAAATCCGAATTCTCAATAAAGTTGTATAAATATGTATCAAGTTTAATCCAAATTAAGAATCAACTCATTTGGATATCTACAGGTCAAGATATAATCAAAATACCGAAGCATGTTGAATGAAAATTCTCCAGTTCATAACATTCCAGCACATTTCCTCACTTTCATCCAATCAATATTTTTCAAATCAGTTCAGATGGATCTAAATTTTTATGGAGAGAAAGAAAAATATCTTATGAGTCTATTGGTCTAAGTTTCAAGTCATTTGGAGATCGGATGACAAAGTTGTGGCTAAAAGAATCAACACAGCTTGGTTTTTGAAAACCCATCGGGTGCAACTCCTCTTCTCTTCTCTCTCTAAAACGTAGATTTCTTCTTCTTCCATTTTCCAGATTTTCTCACTTCTATCTTATTCAATCAACACATATGACACTTAAATCGACTCTTCTTCTTCCATTTCAGCTCATCACAACTCAAACAAATGAAAAATCCAAGGTTCAAACTTAAACATCAAAAAGCAAACACTCAAATTCCATTTTTTTGCACTTTCTTTCTAGCTTCTATATCTTTCTTCCACCTTCAACAACACTTTTACTTCATCTAACTCCTCTCTATATCAAGATCTCACCTGATCCTCATTCCACTCATGCATGGATTCATTCACAAATACTCATTTCAGTTCATCTCAAAACACCCAAGTGATTTACGTAAATCAGAGTATGTTTATCTATCACCTCTCTCACTACTGTAATTTTGTTTTCAACAATTCTTAACGGAATATCTCACCTATTTTTTTCACATTTATCTACAGTTAACAACTTCACTAAGTTTCTCATTAAACTCCACACAATCGATATTACACTTCTTATACATTCTACTGCACTATATTAACAACTCATTATTAACACCGAAACTACTCAACTTTCACAATTCACACATGAACTCATTTTCAACCATTAAAAACATCATCAGAATTAGTTCTAATATCCAGCAACTAAAACTGCCACTTGATTCAACAAGATTTCCAGCTATGAGAGTGAACGTGAGAGTGAATCAGATACCCAAGTTGATTTGGTGATGGGTTTGATGTTCACAGTGAAGAACATCTACAATAATTGTTGTTTTTGTCATATACATAACCACGTGCCTTAAGCAAATCTCTCCACATATAACTGTTGCACGTACTACATTTGTCACTCAAAAAATCAAGCCATGTGTCACGCTTCCATTTGTCCATTGTTCAACATTTTTCTTAGTCCAAAAAATACTCCAAATTTTTAAAATTTCTTAAAATTCACCAAAAATTTCGAAATATTACTAATAATCTCCAAACAAAATTTTAACGCAAATAAATTAAAATTCACATTTTAATTAATCAATCATACCCGAAAAATGTCAATGGATGCATATATAATTATTTTAATGTATCAAAAATAAATATTCACATGTGTGTGAATATACTATAATTATTTTAATGTATCAAAAATAAATATTCACATGTGTGTGAATATACTATGATGCATGAGCATGAAATGCACTTCTAATTTCTTACTGTACTCCCAATTTATTAGTTTAAGGTCTAGCTTCAAATATAAGATGTCACATTAATAAAAGCCACTTGACTTGGATTGATTATGTCCCCAAGTATAGCGTCGAGATAAGCAACAAGGAGCTTTGATATTTGATATTTCTTTGTAAATTACATCACAATACAATATTGGTTTATAATCTGAAAATCTAAAAGGATTTGGAGTTTTTGGTATCAAGAAAATAAAACTTTCATTACTGTCAGTCAGGCGCTTACCACTGGGGAAAGTTCCTATATAACCTTGGAATAAAGGGACCTGTGAGACTCTTATGTTTTCTTAAAAAAATAATGCACTGTAACTGCTAAGTCTTGGGGCTTTGTTCAGTCTCAAGCTGGATATCGCTTCTTTCATGTCTAAATATGAGAAAGATCTTGTCGTAAGAATTTTCTACCTCATTGGGTATGGTCTGAGGGATGAAGATTTTGATATTCTCCTGAAGGTTCTTCTGGATTGGGGCCTTAGTTCGTTGTAAGCCTTTATAGAAGTTAAAAGTTTACATTTTAGCTCTTCTTGCTCGGCGACTATTGAGCCCTCTGAATTCTTTTTAGAGAAAGAATCATGTTGTTTATGAAATAACGTTATATTCTTATCCCCATCTTTCATCTAACTAATCCTTGATTTTTGTTTAATTTTGGAATGGTAGCTTAAATTATCTCCCGATTCGGATAGTCTCCCTTCTTCGTTAAGCTTCATGATTGTAATAGAGTTGGGCAAATTTATGTCCACAATCTCCGCCCATAACCTCGCACAGCAAATCTTTTTGTGTTAACAGTGTGTTGATCTGGACATATTGACTAGTGCTCCTGAAATAAATTACCAAAATTCACCCACAATAATTTTGTTTTAATCTTATTTGCTTATTTCAAGTCCTAGCCACCATTTTTGCATCATAGTAACTTTTCATGAACATACTAAGACCCTGTTTCCATTACCGTTTCCATTACATCGTCTTCATTTATTAGCATGCCCTCTAGTCCCATTTTCTTCTAATCACGAGCTGCCCATTGCTGTACTTAAAAGGGAATGCTAGTGTTTTCTCAACAAAGTACCCTGCTGACCATTTATTAACACCTTTTAAAATCTCCACCGTTGGAGATACAACCTGTGGGTTGTATCTTGAAATTACCAAGGACCTGCTAATACCAATTGGAACAAATACCATTACTGGAGCACTTTAAAAAAGAAAAACTGAAGCTTTTGACTTCAAACGTATTTATAAAAAAGGAAAAAGAAAAACTGAAGCTTTTGACTTCAAACGTATTTATAACAAAGGGCACTTCAGCTGAAATCCTGAAACTCTTGCAACTCTATGAAGCTGACATTTGACACAGTGAAGACTGCGACTAAATTATTTCCAGAAAAGGCTAACTTCATCAGACGGTTAAAAATTTGAAGCTTCAAACCAAAGTTTGTGGTGGATAACTTAGAATTCCTAACTGTTAAATGTTATTATAGATTATCTGATATCTTATGCTTCATGTCTTTCACTTAGAAGTAAAATATTCCAGAGTCCTTGCATTGCAATGCAGCACTATTCAGGACTTCTGAGCAAACAGCTCACAAGAAATTACATCGTCCATGGATACAGCTGACTTCCCAGCACCTACAACTGGAACAATGTTGAATATGGGCTCTGTAGCAGTTTGAAGCCTTTCATCTATTTCAGGAAGTTCATCAAATGCATGTTTGAACATGTGTGATACCGTCTCCACATTCATGTTGAGGCTTGTTGGCAAGTAGATCCTTAAAATCTAAAAACGCAATTAAAAAGAGTTTTTAAGACTTCAAAGTGGCAAGGTCATCAAAAATTAAAATAGAATGACAAGGCACCCCCTCTTCTTTAGTATTTGTGCATGTGCAGGTAAGAGAGCGATAATGTATGAGCTTCAAGATGCTTATGATTTGAGAAATCTAGGTTTAATTGGCAACACATCCTACATATGTAAAGAATGCAAGCAGGATCTTACAAGATAAAAAAGAAAGGCTAAGAACTGACCGTTGTGTCCTCCCAAGAGAAATTGTTATCAGTAACCACTTTATAAAGAAGAAAAACACAAAACCTTGAAACCGTTTCCATATTCTTCGCCGTGAAAGAATCCTGGTGATTCTTATCATTGGCACCTTGACGCTCTGAACATATTTTTGGAATGTGTTCACTTCTTACAGATATAAGAACAGCACATATCTTCCCACAAACGACAGATTTCTGAATGCAAGAATCATGCCACACCATATGTTCAAAATCCCAAGACTTGGTGACAATGGAGTTTGAGCTTTCGACAGTTGCATCAGTTGTTTCTGCATCATTCGGGACAAAAAGAACTGGCTTTACTTCTACAAACGCTCTGCAAGAGGAAAAGAGGTGAGTCAAAATACATCAAGAGAGGTGCTCAGACAGGGTAGTGACATACCCATCTTCTATTACTCAATAAAATTAACTAGACATGTCTGTCCTCCTTACATAAGGAGGGGAAAATGAAGTTCTTTGTGAATTTTGATATTTGTTCTTCATAAGTGGGGGAGGAGTGGTCTACACACGAGGAGATTCTTATTTCAACATAAAACCTTAAGGCATTACATTTGTTTATTTCCGTTGCATGATTTGCATCAAGTCTGCTTAACATTTTTAATATCAAAATATTTTATTCTGTGCAAACATATGTAGATGTGGCAATACATATGGCTTAAAGTGCTACATAACACCCAAAACTGTAGTGAATCATCCACCGCAAAGATGCACTTCAGCTAAACTTCATGGAAGGAAATAAATCCCGCCGAGTGCAATAGACTCGAACTTTTGTTAAACGTTAAAAGTCTATTTTCTAAAAGTTTTAATTAACTAATGAGCTTGGACTTTTGTTCTATTTCATCCTGCTTTTGTACCATGTTCAATTCTGTCCACTTTTGCTAATTGTAATTTGCAGTTACTGTTGCAGATATAAGGATGCTAATCAACCACAAAAAACTGCTAGTTAACTTGTCCTTACTATGATGTCAGTTTGCTAGGGCTAAGAGCGACATTTCTGAAACTCTGGAAGGTAACTGCTAATTATGTAGAACAACCACCAGATGGCATTTCAACTTAATAAAACCACTAACTAAATTTCCAAATTCATGCATACGCATGCATCCAAAGAGTAACAAATCCCTGCATAATAAGTATAGGAATAATGATACATAGAACTCTATGCAATATGCATTTAATAATCATATTGAAAAACCTAATTCGGCATGCAAAATAAAAATCACCTTTTTGGCAGAGAAGGAACAAGAACATAAAGAA
The DNA here is from genome assembly GCA_027575705.1 of Erythroxylum echinodendron. Classification (NCBI taxonomy): domain Eukaryota; kingdom Viridiplantae; phylum Streptophyta; class Magnoliopsida; order Malpighiales; family Erythroxylaceae; genus Erythroxylum; species Erythroxylum echinodendron. Next base: position 24,224,753 of record JANZXR010000003.1, read on the forward strand.
CTATAGGATCAAGAACTTGACACTTATTTCCATCTACTTCACGTAATCTCCTTCGTTTGAGGAATAACTCCTGTTTTTCTTGAATATTAATTCTCTCTGACAATGGAATAGATGTTGAACAGTAAATGGTAAAGAAGATGGCAGATAGCGATACTGAACAACCAAAGTTTTTTGCCACAGCCTCACTGTTTTCTAAGGCTTGTTCCATCTCAGCAATGGGGCCCCCATTGCATAAAGTCATCGTAGGAGGGTCAAGGCCCAACTGCCCAGCCATGTGAAGTATCTCTTTATGCAAGGTTGCCTGGAAACAAAACTTTTAAGGAATAAATATTCGGATAGTACACAGATTGCGTATGAATGAACATAAAATTAGAGGTGTGTAATCGTACATAGTAATAATTCATTCCAGCAAGAAGTAAACTGTGAGGTAATTTAAATTGGCATGCCCATGTGAATTACAGCCTTACTACTAACCAACAGCAGTAGGAATGTTTCCTAGTCTAGTTTTGACAACAAATATACATAAACTCAAGCTCTAAACTCGTTACTTCAGAAATTGAAGAAAGTAGGCTTGGAAGCAATTAAATAGCCATTACATCAAAACACTATGTTTAATAATGGAAAGTCATGATTGTTGCTCCCCATGGCTGAGTTCAGTAACATATTTTGCAATTTTTAGTAAATACAACTGGAAAACAAGCCTTTTTTAATAAGCATTTGAAGCCATCAAACTGCTTTGTAAAAGGTAAATAAAAGTAAAAAAGCAACACCTGGCTATAGGGTCCAATGCAACTAGGCGCCCAGGATGAAATACTCTGGACATGCAAAACATTTTTGCTCTGGTCATTTGTTACTAGAACTTCAACATATGCCTTCCCAAGACCTGCTTGTGACAAAGGCAGTTCTATTGTACTGCGGGAAGGAACACCAAAAGGACATTTCCCTTGTGTGACAAATTTTACATATGTCTCATTTGCCATAGAAAATTCATCCATATCAGCAATATATAGATGGATGTAGACAACATTCTCCCATCCAAAACCATATCCAGTAAGTTGGGATTGAATTTCTTTTAAAACAACCTTTAGATCTTCACCTAGAGCTGTCAATCAATAGCAGATCAAAATGTTTAAAGATGTAGACACAGAAGTTGATGAAGGAGACCATGTGAAACAAGGCAGATGTGGGCGTTCATGACAAAATGAAAGGCAAGATATTCTGTATCTACCTCCTGTAGTTTTGTGTGTATCTTGCAACCAGCAACCAATGGAAAATGTACTACTTTTTGTTGTTTTAGACATGTGAAGCCTACCGGAAGCAGCTGCATCAGTGTTCTCAACAATAGACTGGCCTGGACCTAGGTTCCTTTCTAGGCAGTCACCTTGCACTTCAAAAACAAAACCCAATTTTTTTCCAGATATATCATCAGTTTCACGGTCACTCTTGCAATCTTCCTTCTTTTCCAAATGAAATGCTAAAGGATGAATGATCCCAACTGGAGCAATGGAATCTGAAGAGTGCAGTACAATTTGAAATTCATCGAGCACAATTCTGGCATTCTATAAACTTGAAAAGTTATAAGAATGACCAAATCTTTAGGGAAAATAAACAACTGAAAGCAACCTTTGCAAGTACTTGAATCTAGATGATACAAATCATACATCATAAAGATAACAACTGCCGAAGTGAGAATACATAATTGAGAGCACCTTAGTTGCACATGATCAATTGAGTCTTGAGAATAACCTCTTTTCTATGATGACAATGGAAGTAGGAACAAAGATTAATTTGAGGTATTAGGCATCATAGACAAAAAATAAATGTCAGGATCCAGACACATTGTAATCAAAGGTAGCTAAAATGCTAAGCAACAACGTTTCAAAGCACAAGCCACATCCAAATTGTGTCGCATACCAAAAGGTTTCCTTATACAGCAAGGAACAAAAAGATGGTGCGACGCAACTAGCTAATAACTGCAACCATTATACCAATTGAATATTAGTTACAGATTAAACTTACAACAAAGAGTGGGCAGTCAAGTGTCAATGTTTCATATTCACCTCCTTCACCACATACATTTATCCCATACAGCCTGCCAAGGGATAAAAGGTAAATACGGAGTTAATGTGAAGATGACCACACAAAGAAAAAATAGTGGGAGAAGAAAGGAAAAATAATAATATACTCGTTCAGTTTGTGCAGGTAAGGCTTCAACAATGATAGCTCTTTACCCAAATGTTTTGCAGGCTCTAACCCCATGGCTGCCACCTATGGTAGACCAACATCATATTCAATCAAGCATTTGTACCCAAATCTAAATAATGGTTCTACTGGTTCTAGGTCTAAAGAATCTTGCTCATGCATGGAAAACCATTAAGAGATATTTAATTTATAACCAAGAAACAAGAATTCCAGTTGTAACATTAAAAGAAAAAAACAAAAGAGAAAACAGAAAAAGGTGTCAATATTTTTATATAACTTTGTGTTTCTGGTCATTACCAACTTCATATTATGCAAACTAAAAAGCTTTTTAACTTTAGCTACTAGAAGAGTAGAAGAACAAAATTTCCATGACAAAAATGCACCCATTACTTGTGACACAGGTACCAAATGGAATTTTAAGATACGATAAACCAACGCATATTACCAATTGCATACAGAGTAATCCATTAATGAAATTCATCGAAATGTAAAGAGAAAAATAAATAGGCCACACATTTTTTACCTGCAAACTACAAACAATTAAGCATACCTTTACAGTGATAGCGACAATCCCATTTGTTATCTGCTTTGGGAAACGAAAGTAAATGGAGTTACCTCATACAAAGAAGACAGCCTGAAGATTAATTGGTGGTGATTCACAAGAGCAAGAAACAAATTACCATATCTTGAAGGAGCAAAGATTGATTTTGTTTCCATAAATATGCTAGGGATACAAGCCCTAACCTTGAACAAACACTTTCTACCCGTAGGCGCTGGTAATCAGATGCAATAGCACCAGACGATACTGCTTCGATCCAAGGTATTTGTCTTTTGACTTCACTTAATAAAACAAACATGTCTTCAACTTCATCACCCACAGTAGTCCTATAGTTAAGCTTCTGATGCCTATATAAAGCACAAAGATCATCAGGAACTATGATTTAAACAATCTTAAAACTTTGATTCATAAAGCAATTCTATTTGAAATTCTTCAGCTTTCTTCGATGAAGTCTAGTTAGATTTCCAAGTGCCTCCTATTGTTGCACGATAGATCAATGTTAATGCTAACTGTCAACATTTCTCTACTAAAAAAATAAGAAATTTGATTTTCCAATGACAATTAAATTAAAATGTTGCTTGCCTGGTGGATCCTAGTATTCTCCTTCTGAATAAGGGCAACCCCATGCATTCCGCATAGCTAACAATTATCTGGTGCCCAACCTGTTATAAGCACCAAATCTTCCCTTATTTTTCAAACATCAAGTACTCAAAATGGATACTAGGCATCTCAAATACAAGGATAATAACAGAATTTAAAGTGGAATCATTTTTAACTTTCAAGATTCTTTTAGAGCAATTGTATGATTTTAGATCATACATTATATTGCACAAAGTATCTTAAGATAACAAAGATAAAAGCCTATTCTTTTAGCAATTGTATTTCATATGCAACCTAAAACTACTTAGTCAAACCGAAAGAGTTTTTTTTTTTTAATTGCAGGCATAATTTGAAGTACCAAAATAGTCCCACACAGTTAGATAAAGAGATGAAGAATGTTACAGTTTGGTACATGTAGCTATCCAACTCATCCACCGAGTCCTCAAAAGGCATCAAATTCGCCAAAGCAACAATCTATAAAGAATCAACAAAAAAAACCGAAATTAAGAAATGGGAATATAAAAAAAATGAAAAAAGGGGGTTTCACTGATTTGCGACTGAAGAAGAAAGTGATCGGCATTCACTCATGATTTTCATGTTATTCATTTTTCACGGAAAAAAAACGTAAAAGAAAAGGAAATCACCTGGTGGCCGTACTGAACGCATTTCATCATAGCGTAGCAGCTATCCTTGCCGCCGCTCACAAGTGCCACCACCTTCATCGTCGTTCACTTAAACGAGCAGGTTGCTGACAGTACACCACCACGAGGATTTTGACTATCTAGGGCTTTAGAGCTTTTCAGATTGCTTTCGGTGAGCTAAGGACTAAACTGCGACTTCCAGAACGCCGTAACGCATCTTCCTTTCCAACCGTGTCATTCATCGTTTTCATTATAAAAATAAAGGTAGAAGACTTCCATATCCTTGTGACCATCAGTTTCTGTTTTGCGAAATATCAAATTTTCGAAATAAACATTTCAATAAATTGCCGTCTTCACTTACTGGCACAACTTTTAGACCTATGACATTTCATATAGATAGCCAAATCGGGATGACTATTAGGCGTCTGGCTCCAAATCATATAAGAATAACTTCAAAATAATAAATTATAAAGATGTTGTTTGTCAAATAGAATAATTTATTAATTTTATTTTAAATTTATCATATTTACATATATTTGCTTATACTTTGTTTTATAGGTAATGAGATGTAAATATGATAAATTTTTTATACATTTATTTATTAAAAAATCATTCTAATTATTTATAAATAAAAATAATAAATTAATCATCTTATTTATTAGCATTATTATATAATATATAAATAATAATAATTAGACTTGTCTTATTATTATATTTAGCAAATAAATATAATATCAATAATTATTTTTGTAAAAATAAACTTATAATAATATATTTTAATATAAATATGATAAATCACTAAACCGATATGTTTTATACCACAAACATCAATTAAGTCTTGTTTGTAAATAATTATTAGGAAAGAATTCCTTAAAAATACTAATTATACGTGACAACTTATATATTAAACTTATCTTATGTGACAATAAGTAGGGTTAACAATTGGCTCCTGATAATTTATGGCTTGAGTTCGGCTTAAATTTTTTTATTTTAATTCAAGGACAATATGTTGGAACCTGAAACATTTTTAGAAAATTTCGAGTAGTACATGAGAAGTGTAGATAGATTCATGTTTTGCTTTCGAATCATATATAGAAAACCTAAATCCGATATCTATAGAAAAAATTATGCTAATTGTAAAAACACCTTCTGTGTTACTATTCATAAACTCCTTTTAGGTTATTGTTCATCACCTATCTTCTGTCTCATTTTCGACCCTTCAAAAGATAGAATCTGTCTTTGAAGTCTTCAAGAAAGTTGTATATCTTGAAGTCTTCTTTGAAAGCGTCCTAAGATGATCTTAATCCAACATCTCTAGTGAAAGTTATCTCATTTGTTCCAAAAAAAGTTCAGTATGATTGAAGACAAAAACATGTTTGATTCTTTTGGCCGTAACTTCTTCGCTAGACACTCAAATGACTTGATTCTTGAACCATTGGACTCGTAAGACAATAGAGAAGATTTTTCTAGAATAAAGTGTTATGTCAAAATGTTCAAGGGTATTTTTGGCAAGACACTTAAGTATAAAAGACATAAGGCATAAATGGAAAGGAAAATGGGACAATTCTCAATCATTAAGGGCATAATTGGAAGAAGAAGTGTTGTCTTGCTTACAAATGAAGCAGAAAAGCGTGAATGGAAGGATAAACAGAAGAGAAGAACAAAAATGAGTAAGAAAGAGAAAGAGAGTTTGGTGGTTCGAGAGAAAAGAAGTAAGTTGAGTTAGGGTTTAATTTCTCTTAATCTTCAAGAAAGATTTTGAAGTTGTTCAAGAGAAGAAAAAGAAAGAGGAAGAAAAGAGCTTCTATTTAAGCTAAAGATCTCTTCATTTGGTGAGGAATCAAGGAAACTAAGAGAATCCTACCCAAAAGCAAGAGGAAAGACAATCTTGACTTGGATTTTTGCAAGCAAATAAGTGGGTTTCATGTTTATAATTAAGTAATGAGCCATTAATGTTTTCTTTCAAATCAAGAAAATAAAATGATTTTAATTGCTTCATAAATGTTGCTTTTATTTCTTTTGAACGATTTGCAAAAAAATCACTACATGTTTTAGTATGTGAATTTTATTGATGAATTTTAAAATAAAGATGGAAATGCATCGAAACATTTTATGTTATTCCTTTAAAATGTCATGGCATTCTGGACATTTGGAAATGTATAAGAAGCATGAGAATATGAAATCATGATTGATTTGAAATGAATATGTACTTTGTTTGGGTGAGAGTGGAACCATTCTGTTCGTCACGTGCATGTTGACAAGAGCCTTCTCCCAGCTACCCGCTTGTGGCATATAAGCTCCGAAAAAGGACTCATTCTGTTCATGAGGTAAACTTCGGTTTCTCCATTCTGTTTCCATGGAACCCTAGAGTTATTTGTTGTGCATTTGCATTTTGATATGTTTGACATGATGAATGCATACATGATTTGCAATATTATGAATTTTGACA
>JANZXR010000003.1:24231303-24254929 GCA_027575705.1 Erythroxylum echinodendron
GCATATATGAATGCATGCATATGTCACTATGCACTTATACACTCCTATTCATGACAATTGGTGAGGGGATGTTACAATAAGAATGTAGATTCATGTAACTGAATGTTTGAATTGCCAATGATCCTAATTATCGAGGATATGCTTAAGGCATATAGTTTGCAGTTCATAGGAATATGAGATCAATGTATAGTTCCATTTGACTTGAAACATCACAATCATTATCATGGTGATTTCATTTGAATACAGTATGAGGAGTTAGATGACAGAAAAAATTGTTCGCTTTGTTTTGATAATTATGTTCATAAGTGAAATTGATCAGTATGAGAAATTAAGTTATTCAAGAAAGAGGAATGAATTTGGTAGATCCATGCCAAAGACATGGAATACAGTGAGATATATAGGAGCTAAATGTACTAATTATTAAGAGATGTGAACTATCAAGCAAACGATGAAATGTTTATGAGAGTACCATCTTCTTAAGTTGAGTACAAGATGTGCCCAGGTTAAGATAAAGAATCAGTTAACTTTGAATTATAGTGGTCCGTATGAAGTTATTAAGAACTGGACAAATGACTTATGAGATGGCTGAAACATAATAAGGAACCATTCAATTGAAGAAGTTATTAGGGAGACTGACGAAAATATGACAATGTTATCTCCATTTTGGGTTGATCACACAGGTAAGAATTTCGAGGACGAAATTCTTTTAAGGGGGGAGAAATATTGGACCCCGAACTTTTCTTAGAAGACTAGAACTAATAAATGAGAAATGTAGAGAAGTTCATATTTGTATTTTGGTGATTGTGGTAGTGAGAGGCTATGAAATGGGGCAGAATTAGGGTGAAAGTGATGAAGAACACGTATATATATATATTCTGTTATTGGTATTCATGATTAAGCATGGACTATAATATCTTTATAGATGATATGGAGTTGAAAATGAACTAGAGAAGATGATCTTGTTATCAGTTGTGATAAGGAAAGATTTAGAAATAAAAGTGGTAGTGGTCTGGAAAATGTTCACTGAGTGTGCTTCAGTCTAGTAACAATAACTTTTTTATAGTTATCCAAATGAGATGATTATTTGCTTGGATTACACTAGAAACATATGGCTACATTTCTTATGAAGAAACTGAATTTCAATTATGTCTTTAAGAGTCTAAAAAATTTCATGAAGTTGAGAACTGGGTGCGGTAATAAGTGGATGAATGTAAAATTCGTCTTTGTACTTAATGGGAAAATCTGGATTGATCTTGGCTGAATTGGATGAAGTTGCCTTCTTGAAAATTTTAGATTACTTTTCTAACTTTTCAATGATATATAGCAAGAAATTTTTAGACATCGGAGTCGAAAGTTGGGATCTTTACAAGTGAAGATATTCGTTTACTTCGATTGTGGGTAATGTATTTGGATTCAAAGCCCTACGCGCTCTACGTTTGGAAGATTTGCGAATTCCTAAATCTTATTCTAAAACTTTCCAAAGCCCGCCTCATGGCATCCAAGTTGAGACAGATAAAAATTGTAATTTTAATGCAAATCTTGGAAGTCATTGAAGATTTCTTGTCCAATGACCACTAAATATTCACTTCTTATCGAGTCCACTAAAGTCAGCATGTGTCTCAAAAAGTATTTAGCATTGTTTCCACCACAAGAGTACCAACCATCCTAACTTTCATCTCAGGTGGCGTACAGTAGATCGTAAAAAACTGTCCAATTATGCACATGTGACCGGTTAAATAAAAGATATTTGATTTTACTATATCATGTTAGTGCCGTGGACATCTGTTGTTCCATATTGATTTGACGCCTTTTACCTTTGACGTCATCAGCATTAGGTGACTCATTCAGACAACATATTGTGTAGTTGATAGTCCCTACTTCATTTGCGCCTCTTGTCGTGCCTTCAACATTGCTCTTTGCTTCCTTTAATCCGATTAACCAGTGCCACGAACACAAATGAAGCATTCAATGGAGAATTAGAATTTTCAGGTAGCAACATCGAGCTCTCCCACCGCCTAATGCACAAATGGAAGAGACGACAAGAGGAAGGCGAGAGAGAAAGAAGGAATACATAGTATTAATTTGTTATAGATTCATGTACTTTTTCAACGAGCAACCATAGCTGGCTCATATATTCGTTGAGGACAACTGTTACTAACGGTAAAACTAAAAGTGACAAAATTAAGTCAAGGATAACTTGCCATCTGCCAAAGTTTGATAATTGATTCTAAAAGCAATGACAAGGTTTTATAGTGAAACTAAAGGAAAGAACGCGTCTTCCTCCTTGAAGCAGAAAGCCGTAGCAGACAAATTATTAAGTGTTAGTCTGTGACGCACTAGCTGAGAAGGGAAAGAATCTTGACAACAGATTAATGGATAAATGCAGCAACAGCAATCCAAAAACCATGGGCGCCTGCCAAGCAACCCCATAAATTAACCGAACATGATAAAACCAACAATAGTCTCAGAAACAAACCAAACGCTAAACAAAATAAAAAGTAGAGAAACAAAAGACATTGAGATGAGATAGCTCCTTATCTTACAAATTTCTGACAATAAATAATGCTAAGTGTTCTAAGCTAACTTCAACTCAAGATCTTGATTAATCACCTCTTGGCAAACACCCCTCCTTTACAGGAACTTTTTGAGTCTCAAAGCCAAAAGCGCCTCCGTTTGCAATTTTTTTAATTGTTTGTCAAACTATGCACAGTGTCTGGAACACTTTGACGCAAGAAACATTGTATGAGAACCGCCACCGAGCCTCAGATCCCCTTCTACCAAGGTCTACGTCTCCTAATACCCCATCCAAAGAATAATGATCCATGCAGTGTTATCGTTTCTCCTTGAGCAACTTCAACAACGCCAACATAATAAATGAAGCTGAAATAGCTGACAAAAAACTATCCTAGTATGATTAAGTAGACATGACTAACTGAGACTGAGGTTGCCATCTCCACATTATTTTCACAGCCTAAGTAACATAAATTAAAGCACCAATCTAAAAAAGACCCAAAATTTCTTATATCAAGACTCGCAAGTATTTCATGGAATTAGATAAGAGCTTCAGAATTTGTCAGACAGAACACGTAATTTTCACATAAAATGGATCAATATTACTGCATTAACATTATGACTAACAAAGATGGGGTTGTCATATTGGTGGGTCTAAAGAGATCACTCCTCTCCATTACAAGAGTTGCACAATTTAGGAAAAGCAGCTCAATGGTCATATTTAAGCATTTTTTTTCAACTCATAGCCACATCTAGTTAGAGAGCAATTTGATAACAAGGGACAGAGTCATTATAGTATCGACAGTATAGCATACACTAGCTAATTTCCCTATTCAGAAAGTATGTATCAGTGTACAAATTGCATAATATAGCATGGTCCAGGTAAAAATACTCGAGGACTCAACCGCCAAATAAAGGAAGCAGTGGAAAAATGTAAATGGCTTGCCTGATTGAGCTCAGAATGGAGCCTCGAGTGATTCATCCCAAACTTCTGCACTTCCATTCGAAGCATCTTCAACATCTTCTTCCATTGAAAGCCTAATATATTCTCTATGGGCAAAGCGATCCCATTCTGTCAATGTTGGATTCTCTCGCTCCTGTTTTCCCACAATATCATCAAGGCTTTGTTACAAACGGCAAAGACAAAGTTTACAACAGTTTCAAATTTATTGAAACCGAGCATAAGCATAAATTGATTTCTGAAATATACCTGACGAATCAGAAAAGGATCACGAGTTTCAAAGGCCATAAATTTATTAAGGTTGAAAAGTATGTTGAAAACACTTCCCGAAAGTTTACAACCTTTCAGGTCACGTAGTGTAATGTAGCTCTCATTCTGCATGCAGAAAAACTCCAGTAGTTAAAAACACAAAACATCGGCATAAAGTATGGGTCTTAAGCAATGTTGTAAAAAATAGACCCCAATAGTCAGGTTCAGTATGTATCTCTAAAACCATGAACTGTTTATTTGTCACACAGCTGCACATCAATATTGTATTGAAGACACATAGAATTAAATTCAGACATAAAAGAAACCTCTTATCATGCAGTAAACTCCAGCAAACATTTTAATTATGCCTATGAACATTGTGCCGGGAGGCAGTAATATTACAGATGGCTGCTAGAAGCTTTCTCTGCCGAAACATGATTCCATGTATAATTTAAAAATATTAAAGGAAGCATCAAACTACCAGTAAAATCACGAAATGCTAAAGGCAAACCTCTGGTCCAATCATATCAATTATCTGGCAAAGTATATCTTCAAAGAGCACAGGCTCTTGAGCCATGCATTCCATGCGATGCAACTGCTCCTCATAAAAGAACTGCATCTCATTACGTGTGAGAACTCCATTTCCATCCAAATCTATGCACTTGAACCTGAGACAAAATAGAAGAACAATAAGCAATGAAGGGACACATATTTATCCTCTTTAATCTTTCTTCTACATTTCCTTTACCCAGTGTCTTTCTCAAACATCAGATTTCATGAAATTATACTTGTTCCTCAGGAAACTGCATGTTCAGAAATTTGAACATGCAATTACTCTTCATATAGCTTTTAACTTCATAATCCTTCCTCTGTCATTAGTAACCAATGCACGTGAAATAAACAGACAAAATTTTCAGTCAACAGAATAAGACAACTAACTGTACCAGTACTCAAGACTAGGCTCAGATGACTTGTCCTCTTCAGATAGTATGAAGTAAACGAAATCTTCATATCCCATCTTCCCTTCAACCTTACTTGTAAATTTTCGCGGAATCTGGCATAAATGTTAAACCATATAAATTAACATGGTTTCAGATATTTTTCTAATGGGATCATACATCAAAAGAAATAGAACCATCCGCAGACAAGAGGTAAATAATATTGTCTTAGGGAAGAAAACCAAGATTTGATTAGCACAAACCTGAGAAAATATTCTATCCACAATCCGGTAGGTAAGTGCATGATTACCATATCTAATAAGGTTCTCCTTGTCTATCAGGAAATCATGATCTGTATCCAGCTCCCAAAACTTGCAGTATATCACGTAAAAGTGTTCATAAGAGAAGTACCTGAAAACAGTATGTGCTAGTGAAGTTATGATTAACAGGGAAAACCACAAAACAAAAAAAGCAACAAGCATCATGTCTCAGCTCAAACAAAAGTCTACCCAACATCTCTAGGAGACATGTCTACCTCAGAACTTTATTGATGTCTTCCTCTTCATCTGCATGTTGCATTGCATCAACTATGTTTCCACGTTTCAACTCCCTGAGGGTAAGATGACCATTTCCAGATCTATTTATGTAGTAAAATATTCTGTATATTACAGTTTCAGCTGAACATTACACGGAAAAAAAGTTAGGTCTCCATCAAATGCAAATATCATTGTTTTCTCAAAAAGATGAACAACAATCTGTAGTTCAAAGCTCTAGGATTCAAAGTTATAAGCTTAGGTTTAGAATATTTCATGTTATAAAGGTTCTCTTCCAGCAGCTGCAAACAGTAGTTCCATTCAGGAAAAGAAAATTACATTTTCTTTTTAAATCAACAGGTAAAACAATATAACTGGAGATCAATGAAAAATCAGATTTTGATAAAAAAAATATAACAACTAGGACAATAAGCAAATATTTCACATTAGAACAATTCAAACAGGACGCCACAGCTGAATTAAGGAAGGAATCAATCTTATTTCATTGTGATTGTGGACTAAAAGAAGGATGCGTTGCAACCATACAGCCAAACACAAAGAACAGATGGTTCATATTCTGGGGTACAAACAACCCGTGGCAATCAGATTTCTGTTACAGCTCACTTACTCAAATATATCAAGTTCAACCAAATTTGTGCTATGCTCGTCCACATCCATGAACAACTTCATCTATAAGCTTGATTAGAGACTTCTAAAACTCATCTAGAAATTTGTTTTCAGCTCTTGTAAAGCTCAATTCCTTTTCTTTTCGTACTCTTAAGTCGCCATTTTTTAAATAAGTCAAACACAACCTTGACATTGCTTGTCATATAAATCATCTCTAGGAAAAACATGATTGATAATTTTTACGCTTATATTGATCTCCAGGCCAACTCAAGTTAAGAACATAAAAGAGAAATTAGAAGAATTGGGCCCAAGCTTAAAAAAAAAATCAAGCCCTTGAGTTCCAGAAAATATTCAATGAGCTTATCCTAAATAGAGCAAAACCCAACTCGACAATTGCAGCACAATGAATTCATACATTTATACTTTGGAGCTGTAACAAGGAATGTGGCAATTGCTACAACCTTATCCATCAAGGAATGCACGCTAGGCTAGCCAAAACATCAAAAAATGACTAAACACAAAATTAGAATACTGCACCAACATTCTCAATACCACGATCACACCTTAGGATTTTGAGTACTTGTCATCTTATGCTTATCATGTAAAACTTTCCATTTCTGTACAAAGATCTGCGCAATGCATTTTATTCTGCAATTTCAACAAGTATCAAATCCTACTCTGGCACAAGTTTATGCTCCAAAACAATAGAACTCGAATCCTTGTACTTAGTAGCATTCGATAGATGGTGCATCATCTTAAAATGGAAAACTATAAATTAGTAGCATCTAAAAGACCAGTCACTAAGTGTCATTATTTACAAAATCCAATATACTTTAAACATTAATATATGTTACAACTCGCCCAACATTCAAAAACATATAATTAGACTGTTTGCTGGCATAGGCAGCCAATGCACCCCAAACAGGTTGTCTACGTGAAAGAAAATTTTAAAATGTAGTTTAGACGCTTTACCTACGACTACACTTGTGCCCTGCACTCCTCTCCACCCAAAGTAAATCAAAAAAAGAAAATTACAAAATTCATTTGAAAGCCCAAAGACATAATGACATAGAGTTACAACCATAATCACTTTTGTTTGCAAATGGTTGGGAAAAAAAAAAGTCATCACTGATCAAGATCAATAACAACTAATCTAGAAAATTCAAATACAGCAACAGCAACTAGAAAAAGAATTCTTGTTTTAGATCAGGAATCTTGTAATCAGTATTGCGTTGCAACAAAGTAGTTCATAGAAGGCATATAACAAACCATATCTTTCTTGAAACTCTGGAGTACTTTGTAAGAATTCCAATCCAGGATGGGTAGCCAACAGTTCCCGAAGCACAGGTTTGAAATCTTCCTGTAATCAATTTGAAATGAATTATTAATCATGTTAAAAGAGTATTGTGACAACAATCATCAAAACACATTTCTGATTTCGAACTTAGTATCTAAACAATTCAATATAACACAATATAACACATTGATGCACACCATGTAATGAACAATACAAGCACCAGAAGAAACACACCTGGGTAAGGTACTTGAGATCAGGTTGCTTCAGAATTGTATATATCTGGGTCGCTATATCCATTGTCAGCATGTTTCGATTTATCCAGTAATCAATAAATGCATCCCTACAAGCAAACGAAATAAACATTTGGACAAGCTATATGTACAATGGCAAAGCCACCAATTAGCAAATACAGAGCAAACTAGGAATACTTCTTTACATCTCAATTGGTTCATAACATCTTATGTTTCAAACTTGTGCCACTTACAATTAGCATCAGCCTATGTGAAAAATAAGGATCTCTATTGATGCCTTCATTAGCATAGGGCACACTATAAGAATTGTCCTAGTCCTCAACAATTCTCATCTTAATCAATTCAGTACTAGAACAAAACCAAGGCTGATATATTACCACAACCAGGTAGCATCAGTGATTTGTCAGTATAGAAGGTTATAGGAATTCACTCTAGAGTTAATGCTAGTAAAACTCAGTGAATTTTCACAGATATAACAGAGCTTTAGAATTAAGTAGTCAGAACCCAGTATCAGCCTACCTCCAAAACTTAATTGGATTCTGAGTTGGAGAATAAAATTGAGCTCTCTGTAGTAACTTTTGAAAAGATTCTAACATAAAATTATCAAGTCAACAACCTATCTCTTCAGCACAATTTGCCTAAACTTTCATAAAATGATATAACCACCCAGCTTCAGAAATTGTCACTCACAGCATAAGTAGCATTTTAATCATAAAAGATATCATATTCTTCCAAATGAATAGGGAAAATCTTGTTTATAATGGTGATGAAATCGACTAAGTCATAATTCAGACACTCATCAAGAAAACTGCATACGTTATCAATTATACAGCTTGAAAACTATGTTTGCAAAGTAAGACACTGTACCTCGTAACAAATCCAGTACCATTCACATCGATCTTTCTGAAAAGAGCGGTGCAGAAGAATGATGGTAGCTTGCAGATTTCCTTGGTGACTGTTTTGAAATCTGAAACAGAATGCAAAGTTCAGATGAGCTCATGATATATCATAGGTGGTCATGTAATATGCATATCTCACCATGTATCTGCAGTCCATCTTGGTGTCCATAGAAAAAGTGATTGATCATGAACAGGGACTGTTCTTTCAATTCATTTGGCGGTGGACGACCATTTCGGAAGTAAAACTGCAAGAATTAAGAGAAATAATTTTCATCAATCCTTGTCTCAATTAAGTAATTTGAGCATCAGAGGAAGGGGGTTCCAGCAAATGCATACATATTTCACAACTCAGTCAAAGATCTTGAACCAGGAAAAAAAAAAAATTCGAACCTGAGGTATGACTTCCTTTACAGGCTCACTAACTACTTTTAAAGGAGAACCTAAATTAGAAGGGCCAACCCTTTGCTTCGTTATACGTGGAGAACCAGAAGTACTTCTAGGTGAAAGAGGAGGTGTGCTCCCCGATGGAAACATGGAAGGTAAAGAATTGCTTGTGGCTGCATTTGTGCTAGAAGAGTTACAAGTGACATTCAAGGGAGCGCCTGTTTTGGCATCATTAAGCAATGAAATGACCTGTAAAAAGGAAAATCAATGAATAAGTAGCCATATCATCCACAGAATAAACTCATTTTCCAAGAGAAGCATCACTTTCAAGAAATTCTGATAAGGAACATAAGAAAGCAATCAACAAAGTAAGAAATGGGGCTTAAAAAAAAAATTTATCACCCTACAAATGTCAACATATGCATATCCATACACAAAGTCTTCATCGATGATTGAAAGGAACAAATGGCTAAATCACGTAGCTCACAAGATTGTTTCAAAGTGGAAAATGAGCACAATCTTTCTGACTACAAGCAGTTAGGTTTTCTCGCATCCAAGAGTGGAATTACTATTGGCACCACAGCCAACATGCATTATTAAGGGTGCTACTTTGTTAAAAACAGAAAAAAGAAAAGGTGGAACTCTTCCAAACAGAAATATTTGACGCCAAAAACACAGTTTCGATAGAAGCTGCCACTTCTGCAACTTCATAAAGCTCCTCTTCAGTCATCTATTCAATTCCGTTCCACCGACTAACACGTGGAAATTGCTCATCAGTTCCCTTAATAACAATCCACACTAAATAGCGTCTTCAGGACATTAAAGAATCACCCAATAACTGAATCATTCACAAAAAAATAAAACTTCTCCAAATCTGAGACAACGCAGAACGATAACATAATGCGAGTCAATATTCGTTAAAAAAAAGGAAATTAAAAAACAAACCAGGCGGTTAGCGTCAGGAAGCGCAAGCCACTGCTCAAAGAGCTGCTGAGCAAAGTCAGGATAGGATTTGAAGGCCAACGGAGCAACCTCTGGCAACTGAAGCAAATCGGCGTCGAAAATCGCCACATCTCCGACAACACCGGTGCTCGCCTCCATGCCTAATAATGCGAAATCGGACCAAGCCAAACATATAGATCGCCTCAAGCCCTAGGTTTCGGTAACAAGAACTCGGCCAACAGCTTGATCGAACGAAATTCTAAGCTCTTTAATCAATTGAACAACAAACGATTTACAGCGGAAATTCGATTGTGAATCTCAGATTCGCAGCACCAGAAGAACGAGCAACCCTAGATCTTCCGCGGAACCGAGGGAACCAGTGGGTTGGATGTGGTTTTTTGAGGGGAAGAGAAGTGATTTGGAAGCGAGAAAATGAAGGAAAATGCGGGAAATGAGCGAAGGATGCGAATGAAAGGACGGAGGATTAGCTGTGAGATTAGAGCAAAGAGTCGGAAGAAAGAGGAGTAATTTTTGATAAAAATGACACCTGAAAATGGTGAACTAAAGAGGAAAGGACACGTGTCCCTCACTCTTCTTTTTCTTTTTATTTTCCCCCACTATTTCTTTATTATTATTATGAATTTTTATGTGCTTCAAAGAGTACAGTTTCTTAATATATTTTCCCTCCTTTTATTTATTTACTGAAACAAGGAAATAGTAGCAACAAATTGGTCCAAAAATTATGTCCGCTCGAACTATATAGTCAACACAAATTTCAAAGACTGCACCGTCCGCGGAGTGAAAGTTAACAAACTTTCTTTTAACATCTTAATTTATAAAGTCCAAGTTTGAGAAATTTCTTACTGAGATTTTATGGACTGAATCAAAGCTGCCTTTATATTATTTTTAAAAAATTCCAATAAAACGATGTCACTCTTGGTCACTAAGATTGTAGTAATGATCCGATTTAAATGCTTATATGATCAATGCATTTGAGCAAAATAATGTCCATGTCCAGAGCTGTTTCTATCATTGTATCTTTCCAGAGTTAGTAATGATCCGATTTAAAACTTTATATGATGAATGCATTTGAGAAGAATCATGTCCAAGTCCAGAGCTGTTTATGTCTTGCAGTTATAAGCAATTTTTGGACATAGACAAAGACATGCTAAAGAAAGTGAGGTGGTTCTAGCATCTGGGAGCCATCTAACCATTATTTGCTACAACTGAACAAGGTAGGAATATCTATTTTGAAGCTTAAGATTACAAGTAATGTCTAACCATTCTTACTGCACATGCTTTCTTTCTCTTCAAGACTTTAAACAACTCTATTAGAAGAAGGAGTGACAGTAAAAATTTGTATTTGGTGTCTACATTTCTTGCAAAGAAAGACATCTTTTGGGAGTAGGCCTGTAGAAAGAAAATCATGTGTAAACTTTCCTAGAAGGAAAAGTAAGTCGTCTTCATCTTTAACCAGAAGTAACGTATTTGTGTTCATCGCTTTCGTTTGTCTGCGCCAATAGTGAGGTTCTCCATGCTCCGAATCTGGTCATCATGAGCCGCCGCAACATGGGAATGTGATGCTACTTTGGATTCAGCTCCAGAATGGATTCTTTGAGTGGTGGAGAGAGTGCTACTGTTTGTGAAGAGCCAGCTTGATCGACTCTCACTAGGCGCGACAGTAGAACTTAGCCTACTGCTTGAAGCAACGGCCTTCCTGGACAAATTGCCATTTCGGGAGGAAGTACTACGGCCTCTCTCTAACTCAGCATGCTGGAAGAGGATTAAGATATATAAACAGTGGTATTTTGCAGTATAGAGTACAACCTCTAAAGCTCTGAAGTTAAAAACCTGTCCGAGTCACTAAGAGTGCAGAAATCATTTTCATTTACTTACTGCGTCTCTAGACAATGTTGCATCTTCTGATGTTCTATACTTGGCACGATCACCGTGAAGCCCAGAAGCAGAAGAATCTCTCCTGCTGAGGAATTCAGATGTACCTGAAGGTCTGTCATGGGAGTCTTGTCCTGCAATAAACAACAAAAAAAGAGCAAAGAATTGAGTATTCTGAAAGACGAAGGAGAAGCAGTTGCAAAAATCAATCCTGGTGAAAAGGAGTCTCAGAAGGATCATAAACTTGGGGGTTATTGGCGAAAATCATCTGTACTAGCTCATCCCAAGAAGTTGATTGTATATTTCAATATAGATGCTTCTATCCACAGTATGCACAGTTCAAAGATATAAACATCACAGGCTCAATATTTCTCTGTATATCTTCCTATCTTGAGAAGGGACATACCCGGAGCCTTTTCTGTTTTCTCAAGAGGAGGTCGGGGTCTTGAACCTGTCCTGCCGCCTTGATGCTGAAACAGACACAAGTTATCCAGAAGAAGAAGTTAAAGAAAACTACATTACAGATATGAAGCACGTACCCGTTGCCTAGAACTGGAACCAATTTGGGGATACTTCAATATTGTCCAGTCAAATACATAGTCAAATTGATATCCTGCACAACAAACCCTGTTACAAACTCAGAGAAGGCCAATCATCTGATAGCCTAAATACCATGCCTTTTTCTTATACCCATTCTGAGCTATCAAAGATGGGAAGCTAATAATTGCTACTATGAGGCAGGAAGAATAGCTAATTATCAGAACAAATTATTTTCTACTCTACCGCCTAACCATATTAATCTAAGTAAATAAAATTTCCTAATTTTACCTTCTCGAACAAATAAATCTCGAAAAAGCCTCTTCAAGTATGAATAATCTGGCTTATCTTCAAATCGTAATGATCGACAATAGTGAAAGAATGATATAAATTCTGATGGATATGACTTGCAAAGAGCCTGAGAAAAAAATACACATTTAAAGTCATAAATACAAAATGAGTTGTATATGATAAGATCTGGCTAAATTAAAGATGCCAAAGAAAAAAGTTTTGCATTTAGATACTGTTGCAAGTCAATAACTAAAAGGATTAGTCCGCTTTTAGTGTCCTTCTGTATTAGATGTAATCATCAGTCTGTCAGTTTGAAAATTGTGATACCTCAATAGGAGTTAGCATCTTTTTTTCACTGATTTTATCATACTTCTGCTTTTTCGTCCCTGCTTTAAGGCCCTGCCAAGGAAGGCTGATGCCAAAAATACATAAATTTAGATGAAATGCTCCAAATGAGCTACTGCAATGAATTTATGAATAATAAATGCTCCAACAGACTTTTAAATATAGCTAGCATAATAATCTTTCTTTTTCCAACCTTCCCCTTAGGAAGTACATGAGAACATAACCAAGAGATTCCAAGTCATCTCTTCTGCTTTGTTCTGCATAGAAAAGAAAATTGTATGTTTAATTGAAGCATGTGTAACTTAGAGCTGAAATTCCTCAATTAATCAAAACCCCAATAAGAAATCACTCCACCCACCAACTCCAAGGTGAGTGTTAATACTAGCATAACGAGCTGTGCCTGTAAGATTCTTGTTTTCCCTGAGATAGTACATGAAATCCACAGCTAAGTAAGCAATCAGTCCTACCTTAGTTATGCTTCAAAATACAAAATAATGCAAACCAGCATCTTTGATAAAGCATCAATCATACAAAGTGAAAAGACTCCTAGGATTTGAACTCTGGTAGAAGAGGAGGCTTTTAACCCTCTCTTCCATTGAACCACTAAGGACCAATAGAGTATTTAATACAGTTTGACAAGTAAAATTACAACATCAGATTTTTCAAAATAACTTTCCATGAGAGCCAGCCAAGCTCAAAACATCTAATGGAAGATACTCAGCAACATGCTTTTTGGCCTTGCAAATTACACATGCTTCACATGCAACTCTAAAGCTTAAGCTGTTAGGTTAGGTTCGTGGATGGAAATACACTATTCTAGCAATACTGTGTCTTTGACAAAACTAGCTGAAAACCTACCATGCAATAGAAAATGGTTATAATGCAATACAATGTAAGCATAGGTAATACCTATATGGTATGTGTTTATGAGTTTGAAGATCCTTGTACTTTTTCGCAAGGCCATAATCAATGATGTAAACCTGTTACACAACCAACAAGAAATAAGTTGCTGCATTCTGATTAAGGAAAAAAAAATCCTTATACAGAAACCATCCGGAATACTGTGAGGCAGCACTCATTACCAGGAAACTAGATGAAGAATGAAAATGACTGACATGTTCTAAAGCATCAAAACATGTCAAGAAATTCTTGAACTTCCGTATTTCATTCAGCAATTGCATAAAGGCCCAAATATTCCATAATCCCCCATGTCCAAGATATATGTGGTCAGTAAATGATCTCATATGAATGATCTCATATGCTATTGATTACAAAATAAAAACATCGATTTCAATTACCATTTCCTATGTTTACACTTTTAACCTTGGGTTGCTTGACATGTCATAACACTGTATCTGTTTGTTTAATATGCTTACATTTCAGGATGAGAACATTAAAACATGACATACTGATGTAGGATCATCTATAAGGCAATCAAACTACAGTTATTATATAATGGAATTGCTGCATGAGTCTTTACCTGATTGGCTTTGCGTCCTAATCCCATGAGAAAGTTATCAGGCTTTATATCACGGTGGAGAAATGCTCTTGAGTGCATATACTCGACTCTGTTAATCTAAAGAGAAATATAAAATTTAAAATATAAACATTAGAGCAGTGTTTATTTAGCTAGAGAAATAACTAAAATATGGGAGAGGTATGTCCATACCAACTGATCAGCAAGCATCAATACTGTTTTCAGAGAAAACTTCCGGTTGCAATAGTTGAACAAGTCTTCAAGACTTGGCCCTAGGAGGTCAATAACCATGCAATTGTACTCACCCTCAACTCCGAACCATTTTAGCTCAGGGATTCCCGCTTAAAAAGAATAAGAAAGTTAATCAGCAAAAAGTGGAAATAAGCATCAGTTCAATGTATTTCTAGTTTTTTTTAATCACAATTTAATCTCAGCAAGGCAAGAGATCAAGAACTCACTCCCTCCTTGAAGAAGCATGTAAACTTTCGATTCATAGTGAAGCTGAGGGTGCTTCGTCTTCACAGGTTCCTTAAAATTGACAGAAAATGAAACAGATCACTAAAAGTTTGAGAAGATCAAAGCAATTCCAAGATAATACCAAAAACTTAATCATAGCCACCTCTCAAAGTTTGGTTTTTCCATACAGCCCCTTAAGTCTCAAAGTTCCAGCTTCAATCAAATTATTCTTGCACACATGGTTATTCTAAGTTATACGCCATTAATCCATTAAACCAAATTCTTGAAAACATGTCCAACAGTTTAGCTTTTGTGTATTTCTTATAGACACGGACATAATTGTATTGATGATTATTTTTTCCTTAAATATATTGTTAAATTTCCCTCACAACAATCAACATTATTCCAGAAGGAAGATAATAAGCTTACAAAAATGAGGTGAAAGATGTTGCTAATTCAAAGTACTTTTTGCATATACAGAGGCTTATTATTAGCCAATGGCTGGATTTACCAGACAGAGAATCACCAATTAATAGAACACCCAGATTACAAATTTAAATCAAAATTTTGGTCCCCTTACCAGCTTTATTCCAACTTCCTCTCCACTCTGTATATTAACACCTGTATGGAATCAGAAACAAATAACTTCATGATTGCCTTTTTTTTTTTTTAACAAAGGAACCTCATGATTTCTTGACTGTATGCAATGTGATAGAATTGGGTTAATGAATTGACAAACAACTCACCAAGATATAGCTCCCCAAAAGATCCACCACCGATTTTCCGCCCCATTTTGAATTTTCCTCCAACGATATGATCCATGATTGGAATTTGACTCTCACCAAATTGCAAAAACAACTTAAAATAGCAATATCTTTCAGCACTGGGTTTTCAAACCTCTATCAGTAATGGAGAAAAAGAAATGGCAGGGCGAATCAACAATTTGAACATATGAATATAAAGAACAAAAAGAAAACGAAAAAGAAGAATGACGAAGAAAAAAAAAATCACAAAAGAAGAGATTTAATTGAAAAAAGTGCAAAATTATCATGAATGGACGACATTGGCATAGAAACCATCAACTCGAAAATGAAAGAATTGCGGTGGGATTAATCAAAACAAACATTGGAATGGTGGAAAGCTTCCATCTTTTTTTAAGGTTTTGAAATTAACATAAACGAAACCAGAAAGAAGAAAGTAGAAAAAGACAAAATAAAAAAAGAAGAAAGATGGTTGCTTTCCTAATCACAAGGAAACGAGTTTCATTCTCTTCTCTTTCTATTTTTAAGCAAAATCACGCTCTCTCTCTAAGCTATTCACGGTTAAGGAAGCCGGCCTCAATTCGTGCACGTGCCTGAGCCCTGGCACGTGACATAGCATCCCATTTTTAGTGATAAAGTTTCCTCAAAGAACATGAACATTCTTTGTCTCTGTCTTTCTCTATCCTAAACCCTCATCACCACTTCATCAATCTGCAATCAACAACTCTTTGAATACTTACATAAGGTTCGATTCTCGAAATACCCACTGTTTTACACGATCTTCTCGCTTTCACTGACACGGGAAACCGACGAATTTTTTGAATTTCCCATAGTTGAGGAATCGTTGTCGTTCCACGGTAACTATGTTGCTTTGAGCACTTTTTTCGTAATTCTTTATTCCTATTATTTAAGAGAGCAACCATATTTTTCCACTCCCAGATTCTGGCGTTTTCAAACGGTCAACTTGATCCTGACTTTTGACTGCGGATTGAACCCAGATGAGTGGCGAAGATACTTTCTCGGGTTCTGATTTGTTAAACCAATTTGAGCTCATTTTGGCGTCTGATACACTAATGTAAGTGTTTCTTTACTATTTAGGACTCTTGTGTACTTGCTGTTATTAGAAGCATTAGTAGAGAATGCAATTCTAAAATGGTTATTTCGGCTATTGAACTTTTATTCCTTAGCATTTTGGTTCAAGACAAACACTAAACTGTGAAATGTGCTGTTCTAAGTAGCCTCTTGAGAATCTTTCACTATTTTCTTTCAAATGTCCCAAAAAATGCTAATTTGCTTTTTAAAGATTATTGGATATTGTGCTATTGGTGGACCATGACTTCTTTTACAATCTTTCGAATCTGAGAAAGGTAATTAGTTTCATAGAATCTTTCATTTATTTCTGAAATTCAAAATGATTTTATTGTTCATTCGTGGTCATATGTTGCTGATGTTTCTGTTGCTACTTTTTTCTTGACTCTGTTTTTTATTGTATTTTGATACAGTGATGAAGTTGGATTCATTCACCCATCGCAATTTGAGCTATTAAATTCAGAAGCAGGCTCCTTCTTTTCTGAGACACACATTGGTGACTCAAAAGAAGAGAATCCAAAATTTTGGATTAGAGATCATAAATTGGGAATTTCAAACCATATTCTTTTTCAATTATATATGGCAGCTAAAGATGCGTTTACAAGGGCACTTGCACAACATAGAACATTAGAGGGCGGATATAATGGGTCTGCATCTTCACTGGACACTCTTGAAAGTGAGGTCATGAAGCATAGCAAGTCAATCTTATTGTTAAGCTGTGATTTTGGTACTGCATGGAATTCTAGGTATTCCTTATCTGAAATCTGTTCCATATGGAACTTACATAAATTTGCATGCATTTTCTTTGGTCATCTATTCTTAAATGCTTTAAAGCATTTTTTATTTCCCACTTAGTTATTATTTAAAGCACTAATTATACCATTTTCTTTTGTTCATTTTAAATAGTTTAAATTTGATGTGATTATTTTGCTTTTGCTTGCAAGGAGGCATGTTATGCAGTCGTCCTTGTTAATTATTTGTGTGATGTTGTTAAATGTGCTCTTATTAGCTTTTTTTTTTCCCTAAACATTGAAGTCTTCTCATAATGAGAAATTTGATAATTTCTTGATGAATGCAATGTGACCTTTGGCTACTGTAGAAAGCATACTCAAGAGTATAGTTTATTTCTCTATAATTTTATGGTGTAAATAGGTACAGATATTTACACAAATATCTGTAAATATGGTAATATACTTATGGTTATTAACCGGTATTGATTCTTATAATCATACATAAGGGATGATCTTCAGGGATAACTATTCTAATAGCTAAAAATTTAGTAAAGATCAAGGTTGTTAGGTTGCTTATTCTTAACAAACATTTGGATGACAGAGGACACGTTGGACTGGTCAAGTTGCTCAGATAATGTCATGTGAATTAGAACAATTTGAAAGGACAAACTTTGAGGGCCTATTTCGTCTTGTAAGATCAAATGAATTGCATCTAGGTTTCTCCGTAGGGCCTAATGATCAACCATTAATGTCATCCTCAATGGAGACATAAGCCTTGGCCTAGAAAAAAGTAGGTCCTTGCTCAACACCCCACAAGCAGAAGATGAGTACACAAACAACCTACAAGTTCAATGTGTTCAAGTTGTCACTATCACATGTTTCAGGATACATTCAGCCCAAAAGGTTTTAACTGTTGGGTATTTGTCAGGACTATATCATATTGCAAGTTAATCCGTCATTATTAACCTAACTATGTGTTGAAGCATACTTATTAGTCACATGTTCACAGGAAACTGATAGTTTCAAAGAAGCAGCAGCTTTCTATGTTTATTGATGAACTTTCCCTCTCAGCCCTTGTCCTTTCATATTCACCTAAAAGCGAACAAGCATGGTGCCACAGGTAATATTCATTCACATGCATGTATGAAAGGCTTCAAACTGTTTCTTCTTTAATGTCATTTAAGGAATGACTCTTATCATCTTCTACTATTAACAGGCGGTGGGTAATAAAGATAATTGCAGAAAAATGCTCGACACTGGAAGAGATTATAGGGAAAGAATCAAAGCTAGTGCAGAAAATAGCCGAGGTTTAAAAACTCAGTTCAGGAACTGGATACTTTGAATTAAATAAGGTTTAGATACTTTTCAGAGTAAAATTTCATCAAATTTTTTGAGAGCTACATTTTGTAAATTTGTTTCTTGTTACTCTTCACATCACCTTTAATTTATATAATTAGGGAACTTTTAATGGGGAATGTTCTGCACAAGTATAGCTGTTGATTTATTCTTTAATGAGCTTGTGGAGCCACATTGCATGCAGTTCCTGATTCTGGGCTCATGTGGCACCATATTTGTTAAACATTCTCTGCATCAAGCAAAATGAGCAAGGTGAGTTTGTCTTTCATGAGGTCTCTTAGTGTTTACTGTTAACTTTGTGCAGAGATCTAAAATGAATTATCGCGCGTGGAACCACCGTTGCTGGTTAGTTACATACATGACAAGAGAACAGGTTATTTTCTATGATTATCATGTTTGTGCTTTTGATTATAAGCCTAGCCAGTCATGAATCTCTTTTGACTAAAGCCTAGCCGGTCATAAATCTTCATTTAAAAGCTGATGATAGTTACTTGCATATAAGCTTCATTTCTTTCTTGTTTCTGCTTCCAATTAGTTTCCCTTTGTTGAGTTTCAAACTATTCTTGGAAAATTGTTGTCCTTCAGTTCCTTTACTCTAATTTTGCTAGTTATATATGTTGGTTTGTTCAGGTGCTAGATGAGTTGAAGAAATCTAGAGATTGGGCTCGGTTACATGTTACTGATAATTCATGCTTTCATTTCCACACGGTGAGTTTTTCAGAAACATTTGAATCTGGTATTAAAGGACAAAGAGGAGAGGAGAGGGGTGGACAACAAACAACCAAAGTGATGCCAAGCAATCTAGTTCATACCAGATGTGTCATCTGATTATCTTTCTTCTGTTTATTGCCTGTACTTAGATGCTTCTGGCATTACCCAGTGTTTAATTTCAAGATACTTTCTGTGGGAATTTATAAAAATAGCAGGCCTTTTACAAATTTGTCTGAATTTTTCAACTTCTGTAATGGAAGAAATTGTTACTTCTTCCCTCATGGAAATTAGATGCGACATTATCTTTGACAATGATTTGGTAGTCTGAAGTCAACAGTTGGAGCAATCATAGAATATGGATGGCTTTTTCTTTGATGATCACATTTTGAGTTCTATCAACTTGCAGCGGTTGCTACTCAGGATTCTAGAAGAGTTCTGCCACAAACAGGAAGATGAAAATGTCAATAACACGCTTAAAATTTATCAAATATGGCAGGTAAAATGTTGTGCATTCATCGGCAAGTTTCCTTCATCTTTTAAAAGCCATTACTGTGTCTTTGTCTAATGTTGATACAACGACGACCATATGTTTCTTCAAAACCTGATCATCTGTCCCCACTTGATGATTTATATTTTGCATTTGTAATCTTTTTGAATCATATTTTTTCTTTTAAGTGCACAATAAATATCAAAGACTATCCAGTTAATAGTACTGGTAATGTTGTACATATTTCACCCATTTTGACTTAGCTGTCTGTGATCTTCGTAATATGTGCATGTGACAGGAGGAGCTTGATTGGGTTGCAGTTTTGATAAAGCTCTATGCAGGAAGAGAGGTACACTCCTCTCCCTTTCTTTCTCCCCCTTGCTATGTAGTAATGTCTTCAGTCATGTCAATGGATTGATTAGAATAGGTATTAAGATCTTTTATTTTGTAAAGAGTAATAATTTGTGGAATTTTGGGGGCAGTTACTTCTTTATTGAAGAAGGAATTTTACTCATTCAAGTAAGTGCAAAGTGGGCCGCTTTTACTTAGTATGCTCTAGGTTTCACATGTTTGGATGATATGTTCTTTAAACAATAGCAAATAATAACAGTTTCAATAGAGTTGAATAATTTGTATGCAGAAACGGTGAAATGATCTCCTAATCCAAGGGCCAACTTCCAGTAGTGCTGTACTGATCCTTGGATTACCTATGGTTTTATCCATTCAAGGATTTGTTGTCTTTCTACAGGCTCTGTGGCTTCATCGCCGTTTTCTCTCTTTCTGTTGGATAAGGCATTTAATGACGAATGTCGGTGACTTACCAGATTGTTCTCAGCACGACTCCAACATAAACACAAATATCTTTATGTTTCTGGATAATGAGCTAGCTCTGGTAAATTGCTGTTCAACCATACCTGATAATGAATTTGAAGATTTTCAGGCCCAAGCATTACATGCTGCAACTTACATATTGTGGTTGGCAAAGGTAACATCAGTTATGTTTGATTGCCTGCTATGGTGTTAAATTTCGGTCTTCTAATAATGATGAGACTAAATGCTTGCGCAACTTTTTTGTTTGCCAGCAAATCCCCGAATTCCGTGACATTAGAATCCGAGAGAAGCTATCAGCAACTAATGTGAAGTCCCTGCTTGTTGTAACATACCCTGAGAGGTCCTCCCTTTGGGACAGTTTAGCACTGGATTGATACGAGGACCAAAAGCATGTCAATACTACTGTGATAGTCATGTTCAAATGTGGGACTGTTAGAAATTCTTTACTAATACAGTGGCTGTATAATTCCTTCAACTTCATGTAGATGAATAATAACTTAAAAAAGAGGACCCGAGATGACGTGTTAGTTATTCCTTTGTGCGCTATATCCTATTTACTTCGAATTTTCTAATGCTTGCCAAGATATTCCATAATGCTTCTTATAGTGATTATCATGGATAACTGATCTTTCTCTTCTAGATGATTCTCTTATACCCTTTGCTTCTGATGTTGCATCAGAAAGCATAACAAAGCCAAGGCACTTGAATGCATGCAGGCAACAACTTCACCCCTTTTGACTTCCATTACCATCTTCCTGGCTGCTCTTTTTCTGTTTCCAAGTTACTGTAACACGTAAAATATGAAACTGCTACCTTTTGAACGCATCAGATTGCTTCTTGCAGTCTATTTTATGCTAGCCTTTTGCCACTTCTACACTGTAAATATCAGAAGGCTCAATGCATAACCATGTCCTTCAAATATGATGTGCTTGTACCAATTAAGTTCTCCAAGATTGAATTGGTTTTATTTTATACATTACTTCAAATTTTACGGTGGCAAGTTGACGGTACGTAGTGTATGTTTGCCAAGCAATTAAGTGATACAAAAATTAAAATACTTAAGGAGTTTGAGGAAAATTATATTTTTAAGGGTTGTATGTGTTTCCACCTCCACATTTGTTTAATGATTTAACAATGCTGGAGAAGGTTGTATTTGTAGTCCTTCAAAACTTTTCTATTTTAGATTTTAACTACAGTTATAAGGAGATCATTAACCTTCAACCTATCATCCATAACAAACTAATATCCTCGTTATCCAAGGCATGAATACTTGAATTTGTGTAGAATGGCCAAATTTACTGGTCAAACTTCCAACTTTATGGTGGCAACAGGACATGCACACCCCCGAAGAAGCAAATAGAAACAGGCTCATGGACTCGCCATTGTTAGTC
Organism: Erythroxylum echinodendron; assembly: GCA_027575705.1. Lineage (NCBI taxonomy): Eukaryota > Viridiplantae > Streptophyta > Magnoliopsida > Malpighiales > Erythroxylaceae > Erythroxylum > Erythroxylum echinodendron. Next base: position 24,253,252 of record JANZXR010000003.1, read on the forward strand.
ATTTTTGTTTCAGCAAATATGTGACCATTTACAGGCCTTTAGACGTCCTGATTCCATCTTCTGGTGACAAAGGGAAGATCCAATAGTTCTTAAACCGGTTCTTCACGTCGTAGCAAATGACAATTTTATTGAGTTGAACCGATAGTTTTACTTGGATGACAACTATGTGAACTTTGGCCTTAACCAATCTAATGAGATTTTGCATATCTAATTAGGAAAGAGGAATGTGTCAAGGAAGCATGAAGATCAACAATTAATGTAGGGATGAATTAATATTTTGCAGCAGTACAAATCAACGTACGAATGTTATTGCGAAGCACAAACACAATAAAGTTCAGTTAAACTCGAGAAGCAAACTAAAGGACTTTGCTTTGCTCTAGACACGAGAGAGTTCCAGGACTGAGGAGCTGATGAAAAGAAAACCAACTATGAGAAGATGGCGATGAGAGGTTGAAATCAAGCAAACCGGATTGCATTATGGCACCATCAAATGTCTTCTTGTGTTTAGTATCCATCTTCTCAACCATGACCTCCTGGTTAAGAGTAGAAAATGAAAATTTGGCAGGTGACAAATTATGGAACTGTAGGTGCCCAGGAACGTCTGCACCAAATGACACAGGTCTTTCAAGATGAAGCGGAGGTGGCGCCACATTATGGAGTCTCTGCTGAGACTGTGACGGCTCATCTGCACCAGTGAGTTTTTGAACCAGGTCCCTGAAGTTAGCAGGATCAACCTTGTATACCCTTGGCCTTATCGGTGGCAATGGTGCTATAGGTAGTTTCCATGGCTTTACTTGAGGCTTACGAACTGAGTGTAACGATGATTGGAGAGACCCTGGAGCTCTGGACCTCTTTCCTACATTATATGCTTCCATGACCAGAACCTTATAACTACTAGATAGCTTTTGGTGTATGAGGCTCTGAGTGGCAATAACTATATATAAACTCGCATAACGAGACTAAGATACTCTAGATAAATGAATATGATTATCTGAAGGCTTGAAAAAGACAAGGAGTGGCAGTAACCGAGATATGAAGTTGTTGACGGCAGAAACAGGAAATTCAAAACCAATAATTCGGATAGTAGCATGACGGCTAACTTGAGTACCTACAAGAGCAAGTTGTTTGGCCCTGGTCTTAAAAGCTGAATTATTGACCATGTTAAGCATTTTTTATATAAAATAAGCGCTACCCTCTTCTTCGCTGTGGTGAATATGATAATAGACTCATTATAGAGGAAAGATGAGAAATGGCAATGCGTGGAGACAGTTGGACTGAGTTTGCTAAGAAATGTGAGTAGAGACCAAAGCCGCCTCTCGTTATAGGTTTATGTCACAAAGTGGGGTTTCTTATTATGTTTTTATGATTCTTTGACCAAACTGGTTGATTGCTCGCTCTCAGTAAAACATGCGGACCATTTCTTGGTCTTCCGTTCTCTCTAGTTCACTCCTGGCGGCTGGTGACAGAAACAGTTAAGGCTTTCTCTTTTTCCTTATTTAACGTTTAACATATTTGAACTACCGTGCCGATTCGCCAATGCATGGAGAGGAAATGTCAATTCAACCAAATCATCGTTGTCATCGATTAAGTTTGACTTTTCGAAGTTTTGAAGCAAAATACAATGTACATTTGTGTTACGAGTATATTTCTAATTGAATTAGGGATATAGGGTTCTGTT
>JANZXR010000003.1:24255029-24271074 GCA_027575705.1 Erythroxylum echinodendron
GTGTTACGAGTATATTTCTAATTGAATTAGGGATATAGGGTTCTGTTCAGTGAAGAAAGGGAGAATATAGAAGAAGGAGAGGAAGAAGCTGGACAGAAGAGAGAGAGGTTCTTTTAGTGAGTGAAAAACAATTACAATTATTCGTTATTAAATCTTCTATACCAATTCTCACAAAGAAATGTCGTCGTATCTAGACGAAAACCATTAGACCAATATTTGTACAGCTGGTCTGTTGTGACAATTTACCAGTCGTCTGTCAAGAACAACCACTAGGATACGAAGTACAAAGTACGATGAAGAAGGTAAAACTAGTGATACAAGTGTTGAATTTGGCATGCGTCGCTTCAGCTGAGACACATAAAGTGTAGGATGAATCCTACTATCAGCTGGCAATTCCAGAGTATAAGTGACTGAACCCACTCGTTTTACAATTTTGAATGGGGCATAAAACAGAGGTGACAATTTTTGAAAATGTCATTGCTTTTCACTTTGTTGATGATACGATCGAAGTTTCAAATATACGTAATTGCCTACAACGAATACTCGTTCGGTGCAACTACGATCCGTTATCTATTTCATTCTAAATCTTAGGATATTCCCCATAGCTTCTCTATCCATCATCATTTGATCAACCACCAAAACAGAAGAGTCACCCGCCATATACAAATTGTACATAGGTATGTCTCCAACGTCTAATTCAAAACCTCTATCTAGCCATCAAATTGAGTATGATACGCCATTGAAAACTGCAATTTAACACTTTGTAGATTAAACAAGTCCTTTAAAAAATGACTTGTAAAAACTAAATTGCAATTATTAACTATCATCTGCGACATACTGTGTAATTTGAACAATGTTATCCATAAAGACTCCTGCAACTTTTTCAGTAGTATAAGGGTGACATAAATGCATGAAATGAGCGTATTTGCTCATTCTATCCAACACTATAAAGATCACTGGAAAAACCTTCCAACCATAGTAAACCTTTAACGAAGTCCATACTGATATCAATCCACAACTGTTGAGGAACAAACAGTGGTTGGATTAACCCCAGAGAAGCCACTATTTCATACTTTTTTTTTCACAAACATCACACTTTCGAACAAAGTCCCTTACATCCCACCGCAGTCTTCTCCAAAAGAAAAACAAACTAACCCACTTATAAGTGCCAAGCCAACCCAAAGGACCTCCATGTTCTGTTGAATGCGAAAATTCAATAATTTTCTGTCGTAGTGGAAATGAATTTCCCACCACCAGTAGTCCTTTCCATCGTTAAAGGTCGTCTGTCTATGAATATATCGAACCCTTATATTCCCCATGCTGCATCTGTTGTAATAATTTTTTAATGGAAGGATCCTGGCACCAGCTCTCTTTGATTTCAAATAGTAGCTTTGTCTTAACATGTGAACAGAAATAGTGAATAGCTCCGAGCTACTCAATCTTGATAAAGAGTCAGCTGCGGAACTAGCCACACCTTTCTTATATTTGATAAAGAAATCAAATCTCAATGGTTTCGGTAACCAGCTTTGTTTGAAAAGGGTAGTGATCCTCTGGTGTATAAGATACATATTTTAGATTATGTTGATCCGTTTGAATCAAGAAATTCCTCCTGTGAGGTAATGTGACCACTACTTCGTCGACATTACCATAGCTAAATCTCCATGACAAATTCCTTCTGGAAATTTGGAAGAGCTACATCGGAGCATTAGTCATAATATGATTCGTTCCTAGAAAAGCTATGATTGCATCTTCATTCCATACAAATGAATCTTTCTTCGATAGATTCGTAAAGGGTTCACTCAAATTTAAAACGGATCAGTCGACCTGGTCTACGAATCTAAAATATTTTTAAATATAAATCAAATAGAATAGAATAACATTTAATATAATTAATTTTATTAAAATAATCAATTTTATTAAATAATTAATAATAATATTTTTATACAGATATATGCTTAATATCGATCAATCTATAATATTCACCCAATCCAATATAAGGGATTGGTCAATCAAATATTAGACAATATGTCAGCACATCTGGGAAAAAACGATTGATCTCTATCAATAGACCCGCTAAAGACCCGAACCATAGAGTACTTATTACTGGCGCCACAGATTCGTTCCTAGAAAAGCTATGGTCGCATCTTCATTCTATACAAATGAATCTTTCTTCACTAGATTCGTAAAGGGTTTACTCAATTGGCCATAGCCTTTGATGAACTGTCAATAATATCCACACAATCCCAGAAAACCTCAAAGCTGATGGATGGTTTTTGGTTGTGGCCAATTCGACACCAAACTCACCTTCTGAGGGTCCTTATATACGCCTTGTCTACTAATGATGTGGCCCAAGTACTCTACCCCAATTTACCTGAAAAGAACATTTTGAAATAGTTACATTAGTTGTTGATCATTTAAGATTTCCACCACCAGCTTTAAATGTTGAAGATGCAACTCAAATGAAAGGTTGTATGTCAAGATATCGTCAAAAAATGCTAAAACAAACCTTCTTAAGTACGTTTTGAATATATGGTTCATCAAGCTTTAAAATGTTGTTGAAGCATTCATCAGGCCGAAAGGCATTATGAGGAATTCATAAAGCCCCTCATGTGGCCGGAAAGTTGTTTTATAAATGTCTTCCTCATACACACAAATCTGATGACATCTTACTTGTAAATTCAAGTTTGAAAAGCAACACGCCCCTTGTAATTCATCAAATAGCTCTCCACCAGTGGTATGGGAAACTTGTCCTTAATAGTGCATTGGTTAAGTGATCGATAATCTACACAGAACCTCTAGGAACCATCATTTTTCTGAATCAATATCCCTGGAGTAGAAAAAGGGCTAACATTTTGCCTAATTATCCGTTGTTTTCACATGTCCTCCACCAAATCTTCCACCACATTTTACTGAACTCCCGATTATCTATAAGGTTATGGTTCACAGCTTTTGACCTTCTTTCAATGGAATTTTATGATCGTGAAACCTCGAGGGAGGTAATCCCCTAGGTTCCTCAAACTACTTTAATAACTCATGTTATTGCTCCTTAAAAACTTCTAAAATATCAACATCAGACGTTACCATCTTAGATGATCTCAGCTGCACCTGTACATTACTCCTATTTTCCACCTAGATACCACCATAAAATAATAGATTACGTCCTTACTACTCCATATTTTTGCTAGATTTTTCTCTGGTACTTGTATCATTTTTCTATAGCTCGAGCTTAATTGCTCTATTTCTTCCCTACACCAATAGAACTTCATTGGTCCATTTTGGTAATTGAATACAATTTCATCCAACCTTGATAACCATTGCACTCCTAATACCATATCCATTCATCTATCATTAAAGCATCTGCTTAAAACTCTCTTCTCCCACATTCCTGTGTAAATTTTGACAGATATGTTTGCAACTCAATTTCATTGCTTGTAACTCTTTCATTTCTTCCAAGTCCTTTCCTGGTCTATTTATTAAGTTTGTATCTACAAAATTATGTGTACTCCCACCATCCACCAATATATGTATTACTAATCCATTCAACACACCTTTCACCTTGATTTGGAGGAATTTTACCATAGATGCTCTAGACATGGCTTGCAAGGAAATGTTAGATAATTCTTTTTTGTTAGCTACAACAACCTCTTCATTTTCTAATTCATCCTCCACTATATACATGTGCAACAATCTCTTTTTACATCTATATCTGGAAACATATTTCTATTCACACCAAAAACACAATCCTTTAACTCGATGCTCATCCAATTCTTTGCTTCAAGTCGTTTTACTTCATTTGACTTATCGGTCCATCTTTGGGTTTCCTTGTATCGTTGTAGGTACCAGTCCATAAGGCTTTGTTATATTTGTTGAATTTCCAGTATAATATAGCCCTCTTGGATGAACTCTTCATGTAGCTCCATAATGCATCACCACCATCTCGTGTTTTCTCACTAGTTCATATGTTTGTTGAAGGGTTCGAGGATTCCACATTTTAATTGGATATTCAATCTCCACCTTCAGCCCTCTGGAGAATATACTCACCAAGTAGGGTTCCAGCGTGACCAATTGTTACTGAGCCCCTCTATTTCAGTTCCTTGAGCTCTCCAATCGAATCTTCAAAGGCTGACTCCCTAAACTATTGCTCCAATGCTAACAGATGTTCACCCCAGCTCAGTGGCTTTCTAGACATTTAATTCCTCACATATAATTCTTACCATGCAAGAGCCTCTCCCTCCAAATACATTGTCGCCAACACAAGCTTCAATTCCGCAAGCGTATGGTCTATTATGAAAAATTATTCATATTTAAACAACCCACGCTCTCAAGTTCTCTCCTTTAAACACCTGTAATGTTACTCCATCGGTTAAGAATGGTGTAATGACCTCCATAATAAATGTCTCCATTTACAGCTTCAGGCATGCTTTGATCAGCATTTCCTCTTACCCCATTCTCATCACTATTATTTTGAAACAGTCAAATAATCCATTCCTTCAACTGTTGCTTACTTCTTTCATGCCTGATTTCCAACTATTACATCTGATTGTGCAGTCACTCTTCCATGCGTCCCCACTCTTGACCTTGCATTCCTCTTGTCATTTCGCAACATAAGCTATAGCTTGGGTAAAGCTCTGATACCAATTTGTTACGAGTATTTTATTTGTAATTAAATTAGGGATTTAGGGTTCTATTCAGTGAAGAAATGAATAATATAAAAGAAGAAGAAGAAGAAGAAGAAGCTAAATAGAAGAGAGAGAGAGTTTCTTTTAGTGAGAGAAAAATAGTTACAATTATTTGTTAACATTCTTCCCTCACTCAACGGCTATAATAACAACTAATACACCTGTTACTACACAACCAATCATAATAATACATTTGTCTCTCCCTTACACGCTTTTCTTTATTAATAATGGCTATTACCATATTACATCGTATTCTTCTTCTTCACTTATTCCTCAGCTTTTGTCACGACATCGTCCCACTTATTAGCCTTCTCCTCTACCACGCCATTTAATTCGTCTTCCTCACTCACCATTTCCACCTGTATCAATTTACAAGACTATAAAAATAATTACTTAAAAATGTTAGGAGTGTTATTGACAAAGATAATTTGACGCTTAAATTAGTGAAGTTGAGAAATCTTTATCTAAATTTAGTAATATTAGTTTTAAAATACTTATATTTGTGTATGTCTCTTTTATAAACAAACTTTCAAGAAGTTTAGTTAAATTATAACTATCTTAGTAGAATTTGTATTCAACTTCTACTAGGTAGTTTAATTAGTCTTTGATTAAGACTCTACTTCTTTATATGGGTGAATTATAAATTAATTGAACTTACCCTTTTCAAATAATAGGAGCTTAGGTTTGAAGCCCATAAACCTGAAAAAGGGTGATGGGTCAGGTTGAATTAATTTGATTCAATCCATACACTTATTAAAGTGTATCATTTGTTTTTTAGTTTCTTCTCAAAACTGAAATTGAGAATAAAATTTTTAATACTCTAGTATTCAAGGATGTCAGATTAATCAAGATTACATTTAGGCTGCTATAACACCATTCATTAATCATCTAATTATATTATCACATGTTTGCAATGATTTAGATCATATAATCCATAATCATTCCTTAAATATTAATTAATAAATCCGTAGAGGCCTATTAGAGACAAGCATAAAAGAAACATTAATATTTAAACATCCAGGTTTCCTTATGTAGGCTTATTTAGGCTAGATTGGCAACCATCTTTGGACACCCATTTTTGGTTTACTTGGGTGTACCTACTAGAGATATAATGAGGTTTTAATAGAAATCATCCCTTGGAAGTTTCTTTGAGAATATTCCTTATAGAATACAACTACTCTCACTATATAGAGATTTATATATTACCTATAACGAGACAAATCACTAAGTTAGGTCAATTTTGACCATCGATAAGTATATGATGTGGAAGATGACTCGATTTTATCATTTTTAGAGTTATTAAGTGAAAATATTCATGTTATTTATTGTCTACCTGCATTCTTTGAGAGAAGTAACCCTTAACAGTGTTAGTCAACCTATTATCTTATGAAGATTCATAATTAAGAAATCGATTCCGGAGGTAAGACTACAACCTTTCCTTTTTATTTAAATTATGGGATAATATGACTAGTTTAGGGAGTGAAGTTAGTAGTTCTATCTCTATTAAGTACAATGACATGGAATCGAGTACTTCAAGCTATAAAAATAGTAGGCATGCATCTTATAGGTCTATCAACACTTTATCTCCTTCCCTTGTAGTGATTAGGTTTCCCTTTAGAATATCACATAAATGTGGCTTAATTATGTGAAGAAAGAGACTTTGACTTTGAAACTCTTATCAAACTCAATGCTTAGCAAACTATGAAGTGTGTTTAAGGCCCAATAAGTTGTCTCCATCCTAAAGAAATCTAGTACATGTATCTAAATATAGATTTGACTTCCTCTCCATCCCATAATCCATCAGATATTTAACACCATAAGCCTAGCCAATTACATTTGTATTCCTAGAACTTGTTAGTTGGATTTATTGTCACATGTCATATTAAAGAGCTGCCCTCAACCTTGAGTTATTCAAATTCATATACCGTATAGGCTTGTTAAATCATAAAGTAAATGTTATAACTTGATTACAATGAATGGGTCTTAGTTGCTAATGATTCCAAAGGCTAGAACAATTAGAAGAAAAAAGTTTGCTTTTCTATCAAACGACATAGGCTTGTGGATTTTTAAGATTGTCTCGAAGGTTTTAGATGATAGTTTTTTCTAATAGGTCACCTTTTACTTCTTCTCCTTTAAGAACAAAGTAAGCATGCCTTTATCCTTTGATTCCTTAGTTGAGAATATTGTCATGTTCATTATTGTTATAGAAGTACCAAATATGCTCTTCTTTCTAAGATGCCTTTAATTGGATTAAGATGAGCTAGAAAAGTAGGGTGTTTTGAGGTGGAAGAAGGTAGGATGGATTAACAAGTTTTTGTAATAGGAACTTCAAGGTTACATTGTTTTTATTCTACAAGAAAATCTCTTATCTGAACCCCTCTAGAAGACCTTAAAAGCCCATATGTCTAGGTCAGTTGATAAGAAGACAAATTTTACTAATCTTTGATATGTTATTCCTATATTCTTCAAACCAAAAGGTATTACTTTGTAATGGTAGATCTTTGTATATGATAAAGGATGTCTTTACTTTATCTTCCATATTCATTTTGATTTGATTGTACTCTGAGTAAGCATCCATGAAACTTAAGGTTTCGTGGCCTGGAATAGTATCTACCAGTTAATCTATTTTTAGTAAAAGACAACTACCTTTTTAGATATACCTTTATTCAGATCTATGAAATCCATACGCATCCCCCACTTCTTATTTTCATTTTTGACTATAATCACATTAACAAGCCACTTAAGGTAATCAACTTCTTTGAAGAAGAATGCATATGAAAGTGTAGTTGCCTTCTTTTTAATGGCCTATCATCTTTTTATTGTAAATTTTATTTTCTTTTATTGGCTTGAATAGGAGGTTGATGTTTAGCTTATAAGAAATTGTGACATTGCTCATCTGTGGCACATTGGTTAAACTTCATATAAAAATGTCCAAGTGTCAAAGCAAATTTTTTTCCAGGTCTTCTTTAGCAATTTCTTAAATAATTAACAAGTTTTTACCCTGGAATGATATTTGTTAAAAATTAAAGAGAATTTGAAGCAAAAACATGAACAAATCACAATTGTTGTCTAAACACAACCTGAAACATATAGTCCTGTGCTAGCTCATGTTCTTCATAGACTATATGAAAATGAAAACAAGATCTAGAACATAACCAAAAGGGAGACTATATGATGGTGAAAATATCTTAAGAGTAACATAACCTAAGACATGGACATGATTCAGCTTTTGTTTCCCTAGAGAAAGTTACAGAGAAATACATAAACTAAGACATAAGTGTGTTAAAGCCTCTATCCCTCTCTAGAAAGTTATAAATGATCCATGCCTTAAGATAGGGTTGTATCATAAACCATGTATAAGTTGGACAATATATATATATATATATATATATATATATATATATATAAGCAATAAGAAACCCTAATTTAGAGATCTTTTGAAATTTTTTTCTATTTTAAACAGAGGTCCTTATGAGATCAATTTTGGGGTCATTTCATATAAAGGGGAAGATTGAAGATTACCCAATGGATTGAAGCTAGTTGGAATACTAAGATTTTATCTAGAAATTTTCCTTCCCTGATGTCTTTTACTTTATCACTTATATTTGTTGGCGTAAACATATTTTGAGTTAGTTTATTTACATGTTTAAATAAGTTAATATTTTTTTAAGAACTGATTCAATATTATTTATATAGGATTTATTTATATAAAATATGATTGAATAATTATATTGAAGATTTGATTATACTAACTATTAGATATATTATTAATATATATATAATTCAAGAAAAATTGTATGTGAGTAGACCAAAACTTAGATATTAAGAGTTGTATGAGGTACTAAAGATAGAATTACTTGAGCCTCTAGTGTTATGGATAAACCTTTATAAAAGTTCAAATAACCTAATACTTTCTTGAGAGTTCTAATTAAATAGTGATATTGATTAACCAAATTGAAATAAGTGTTTGTGACTTAAAAGATAAAAATTTCACAACATAAGATTTTCTAGTGGTCCAGAATATAAAAATCCTCTTAGTTTATTAAATCATAACTCCAAGGATGATGCTAACGGGGATCCTTATCCAGATATTACTTGTATATGAATTCTTTGTTAGAAAATATGCTCTGATTATTCTTATTGGTTTATTTCTTTATTTAGATTTTATTTATTTTTATCAATTATCCATCATCAATAAATAATATTTTTCAATTATTTGACTAGTTAGTAATAGGAGAGTGTTTTGAACCATTTAGCTTCCTTATAAGATTGCCACTATATTTTTTACCGCATTACTTATCAAGTGATATCATATTCAAAAGTTTCTAATCTTTTTGGATTTTTTCAATTTAGTGCCAAACTTTACAAAGTTTTCAATTTAGTAACTAACCTTTTAAAACTCGTATAACTCAAGTTAAAACATTATTTTTACTAATATGGCTAGTAGTTGGACACCTAAGTAAAATTTAGTGGATAATGGATATGTCGTACCAACAAAATAACCTATTTACCTAATTTTTATGAGTTTTCAAAGTTTAGCCGCTAATTGAAAACTTTAAATGTTTGGCACTAAATTACAAAAATTCTAAAAGGTTAGGCATTATTTAATTTGTTGTCCCTATTTACCAACGATAGCAATATTTATGTTAGTTGTACGTAATTATTTTATGAAAAAAATAATTTAAAAGAAGAAACCACTCAATACATTTTTAATGTTATTGCCAGAGAAGCAATTGGTATTTAAGAAACTCAAAGCTATTAGTATAATTTTTATTTCTTTATTTTTGTTAAACTCAGATAGGTTCCAATCAATGTTTTGAAGTTAAAAAACCTAAATACTATAAATGAGTTTGTTATCTTAAAGAAAAATTATATAAGAACAAGATGTGGTTATAAATAACTAAAGAAGATACCTCACAAAGACGATAAAGAAAAGTTGAGGTTTTTAATTATTAAAGTGAAGATCAAGGGGCATCAAGCACATTCTATATTTTTATTTTTATTTTTTAATATAATTTAGTCACTTTAAGAAACCTAAAGGCTCACCATGTATGAACATTTAATCTTACTTCATTACAAGAGTCTTTTCATTCATTAAGGGTATTAAAGTTTTTATTTTTTAAGAAAAGCCTTTAATCTTTCAAACACTCTTTTGGAGACATTTTGAAAGTTTGTTTTAATTAAAAATGCAACAAACAAATCATGATTGAGCATTTAAAACTGATAAAATCATATTTTTGTAGAGGAATGGTCGATCAATATAAGTTAATAGTCAGTCAATATAGGTTAAACATGTAATAAGACTATTTGTTGACACAATAGTTGACTATTATAATGACAGATCCCTTTAGGGGACAAATTAGTTGACCAATATGACCAAGTGATTGACCGAGTCTTAACAGCTAGTTAATCTGTGCATTTAATGTGCACTGGTCAAATAATGTACTACGTTAGTTGACTAATGTTGTGTAACTAACGGTTGTAACGACTAGTTAACTCCAACAGCTCGTAAAAGTTCTAAAACCCTACATATACATATTTCCTCATTATTTCTTATATAAAACAACATTTGAGTGTATTATACACATATTTCTAAGTGTGTATTAGGCATTTGAGCTTCATTGTCCCAAATTTGTGTGAGTAGGCTTCTTTGGTATTATGAAAATGATAAAGTGACATATTTTGAGTTATGATTTTTAGGTTAAGGTTTTGTATATTGTCACCAATATCATTAAGGTTCCTCTTCACTATAAAGGAAGATTGTAAAAGGGTTCCTACTTGCCGAGTAAATATTATACAAAAGTCATTTTTTGTCGAGAAAGAAGAGTGATGGTAGAAATCAAGAAGAGTCTTAAGAGCGGACATAGACAAGGGTGATTGTTAGACCACTATAAATCAGTTTTCATTTATCTTTCTTTACTCTTTTTACTTTATTACTTAAGCACATTATTGAAATTCATTATTTCATTTAATATTTTTATCCTTAACAAATTATGATCATTAACACACTAAGTTAGTAACTCTTAGTTTAAAATTTATCAACGCTCAATTCACCTCCCTCTTGAGTATCATTAGGGACTAATAAGTGGTATCATAGTAGTCTATTAGGCTAGCATTTCAAAAAAAATTCCTATAAAAAAGATCAATGGTATACTTAAGCACATCATCATCAAACCAAAAGGGATAAAATATTAGTAGAGAACCTTTCTTTAATGGTAATGATTACATCTATTAGAAAACTAGGATGAGATTTTTCTTAATGGTCGAAAGTTTAGACTTATGAAAAATAGTTTCAAATGGCTCTTTTATACCTATTAAAATTATAGATAACAAAAAGTCTCCAAACTAAAAGAAGTATGAGAACCTTATGATAAAAAAATAATTTCCTTTAATAGTAGGATTGTATATATCTTATTTTGTGCATTATGAAGAAATAAATTCAATAAGGTCTTTATATGTGAAATGACTTATAACATTTGGCATATATTAGAAATTATGGATAAGGGTACAAATCAAATTAAGGAGAGAAAAGTGAGTATGTTAACCCACCAATATAACATTTTTCAAATGAAGCATAATAAAATTATTTTTAACATGTACAAAAGATTCATTGATACTGTTAATGCTCTCAGAGGTCTTAGAAAGATCTATACTAATTTTGAAATGGTAAAAAAGTTACTTAGGTCACTTCTAATGACATGGGAATATAATGTAACGACTATTCAAGAAGCCAAGGATTCTATAACACTATTGTTAGAGGAGCTCATTAGATCTCTCCTTACATATGAAATGAGACTTCGAAAGACGCAAGAAGAAACAATACTTATGAAGAAGAGACATCTATAAGTTGAAGTGATTATGAATACCTCACCAAGAAATTCAAGATGTTTTTAAAGAAAAACTTCTCCAAAAGAAAAGGCTTCTAAGAAGGTAAGATCAATTTTAGACGTAAATCTTCCAATATTATCTACTTTGAATATAGGAAACTAGGGCACATAAAGACCTAATATCCTCTCTCTCTAGGAACTTTATATTGGAATTCCTATATAATTCATTTCCCTAAAGAATTTTTGAGATTAATAGTAAGGGGAATACTAGGATATGACACATTTAGCAGTAAGGGTATAGTCATTCGGTGTCTAGATAGGGAATTTATTTTACAGTTGCTTGAAGGAGGAAGAGTAACAATGTGGTAAGCATTAATGATATGTTTCATATTTTTTACATGATAGAGGGAAAACCATGTAACATAGGTTACTACTTTGCCATGCACTTAGAAAAGATAAGTAATAGAAAGAAAGGAGTCATCTTTGGAGGGACTTATTCGACAAGATAATCTAAGTAGGTTCCATAATTTTCCGGGGATGACTTTAGGTAGTCGCATGGCTATTACCAACCTTGATATGCTTTAATATATATTAATAGTTATAAAAAGGTAGGTGGAGCATATATATTGGTGGATGGAGAGAGACTATATTGAAGGAGACGGTATTCTCATGGTAGAGGTAAAAAAGGAGCAAGAGAGAGTAAAGCCTCAACTAGCAACTTAAACACCTTAGGTAGAAGAGACAATAATGGAGTGCAAAAAAGACCAGCATGCTTCAAAATAACTATTATTAGAGAGTGATAATAAGAGAGTTTTCCATATTGGGAGTGAACAACATAGGTAGAATTCTATGCTACATAAGTTTTAAAAAAGTGTAATGCATCGGGCAACTGTTGTGATTGATGGATTAATGATTGCTAGATTACTTTCAGCATATGGGATATTTTGAGCCGCCTTTATATACTTCTACTATACATAAGAAGGATAGCAAAGATGATGATGAGCTTGTTGTGGATTGAGCTTTTTTTTCTTTCATTTAAGGCTTGTACATGTTAATAATATTATTTTTCCTTTATGCACATAAACTACATGATTTTATTTTAGTTATATTGTCTTATTTCTTGTTAAGTAATTTATGGTAGTTTTTTCTTATTATCAATTTAATTTTTTTATATCATTAGCGTGTGTGCAAGGTATGAATAAGTTTAGATATCAAATATATAGATCATCAACAACAAATAATAAATTAGGCTTAAAGAAGTTTCATTTTCATTTTTATCTTTCCTCCCTTTAATTTTATTTTCATTGTCCTTAATTTTAGGCTTATTATTTATATTTGGTTTATTAAGGTTGATGAACAACTTAAGTGATGAGAGGTATTTATTTTACTTTAGTAAATCAATTTAATTACAATTAGTTTATTATGTAACAATTTCGAGAATTTTTATTGACAAAGGAAGAATAGTTAAAATTACTCATATAAAGTTTAATTGTGTTGTGATTTAACAAGATTAAGTAAATAAATATGAGCATTAATAAACAATTTATTTTCAATTTGATTCAATGATTTTAAAAATGAATGCTTAATTTACATAATGACAGTTTTTATATAGAGTTAATTATATCAGACCTTGTGTGGTTTGGACCTTTTTCACTAGCAATTAACTTTTAAAAACTATCATATATCTTATAAGGTTTGATTTTTTGTTTCACTCATACTCTCTAATGTCATTCTCTATTAAGTTTCTAACAGAAAATTAGAAACAATATCATGTGACTTGATTAGATGTTATTAGGCACAACACCTATCATATTTGTGCGATGTAACATATGACATTGTGTGGTTTGAGAATCATAACAAGTAACCAAAATTATCATTTATAGAGACAATGTCATGACTTTAGAAGAAGATAATAAGGCATAACCATGGCAGGTATTGTGCATGTAACACCTAATTAAGCCACATCATGTCTTTTTCCATTCTTTGTTATATTTTTTAACACAAAATGACTTTAGGAAGTATAAGTGAAATAAGAATCAAACTTTAAGGGGTATATGATTTTTTTTTCAAATCAAGGACTAAAGTCAAAAAGGTGCAAATTGAGAGGACTTCTAATGTAATTAACCCTTTCATATAATTTTAACCATTTTATCCCATACATAAATGATGTCATGACTTTGGAAGATGATAGCAACCATGATCGTGTGTTACATGCACAAATATGGCAAGTGTTGTATTGCATAAGACCTAATCAAGAACATGATGTCATTTGTCCATTTTTTTAATTTTCTAATAAAAATGTTATCATTTGCATATAGGTGAAATAAAAATCAAACTTTGGGTGGGTATATGATAGCTTTTAAAAATAAAATACTAAAATGAAAAAGGTGCAAGCCACAACTTGTTTGATGTAATTAACTCTTTTATATAATTTTGACATATTTTGAGTTAGAAGGTAACTCTTTTCAAGAATTTTGATATCCCACTTATATTTTTATAAAAAATTATAAAGTAAAACAAAATTATGTAAATAAATTGTAGCATAAATAAATTCACTAAACTTACTTTAAGTAAAAAGTTGAAGTTAATAGCGAAGTTAGCCATTTAAACCAATGCCCTAATGGAGTAGCTAAGAGCATTTATATAATAAGGTGTTTATTTTTGCACTTAAAGGTTAAGTAACTTTTTAAACAAGTTTTAATGCTTCTTATAATTTAAAAAATAAATGTTATATTTTATTGTTAATTTATGAAATTAAAATGTTTTAAGGTGAAAGCTTCTTCCTCATTTATGATTACTTTATATATTAGGTTGATTGATTTATATGAATTACATTGACATTTATAACTTTTATGGGTTGAATTTGAATTAATCTACATTTAATGCAAATATCTAAATACCTAATTACTTGATGAATAATGCAATTGAGCAAATGATAAATATTCTTGATCATTTCAATTGATTTGTTAAATCTCCCAAAAATTGTTACCAATTTAAGTTAAGATTGATTGAAATTGATTTTCTTAAGGACAAGCAAAAAAGCTTAAGCGTTAGGATATTTGGTGTATATAAAGTATGCATATAATTTCTTAAGTATTTTGCTTTATTTTCATGTCAAATTAACTTTTACTTAGTTTTTGATATATTTTCATGTAATTGTTCATATTTGACCTTAAGATAATATTTATCAAGAATTGGGGGCAATTTCAAGCAAAAAAATAAGGGGAACTCACAATTAATAGAGGAATACGATATGGTCTGTGCCCATGTCCAAGCCCATGCCCTATATAGATTAAGTGCGAAAAGAGATACGACCTGGGGAGAGACTTGTGGTGTTGAAAAAATTAGTAAAGTAATAGAAATGAGCCACAATCATGTCATAGACCATGTTCTACTCAGAAGAGAAATAGGAGGATCCACTATTTGGGTATATGGGCATGATAGAGATCATTTTTCTTCCCAAGAGGAAACAAAACAATCCTCGATCTAGTTCATAATCGTGTCTATGGATGTTTTAAAATGTATTTAAAGTGTAAAAATAATGATTTTCCTCTATAAAAGTTAGGTTTTTCAATTAGGAGGTTCCAAAACCCTCGGGAGCTAATTCGAAGGCTATTTTCATTAAAGAATAAAGACCTAAACATCATCTTAACAGATCAAGTTGTCAACAAAATTAATATTTTCATTTAGATCAAATTTATTATGATTTCCTTATTTTTGTTTATTAATTTTATTATTTTCACTATAATTTGTGGCTAAAATCTTTTCTATATTTAGATAAGGAAAATCATAGGTTTTATTTTGTGTCAACTGATTTGATTTAATTTATAAAATCGGGTATATTTTTGTAAATTAGTTTTAATTGATCTTAATGCATGACTTAATTATACTGTGACTAAATTTGATGTAACTTCACCTGTGGAAGCCTCAAGAGAGTCTGCTTATGAGTGGCTCATGGCTTCGATAATATGAGTTAAATATGGTGCTCAAAAGAGAGTTACGTGATATTTTTCAGTATTAGAATAAAAAACCTTTCATGGGATTTCATAAATCTTAATACATTTAAAAGGGTGTTAGCTTAGTGGAGATACAAGATAACCAACTAAAGTATATATGGTTAGCTCGAGAAACTATAGTTTTAACATTTAAAAGATCATACTAGTCTAGAATAAAAAGTAATATTAGATCAAGTATATGTTTAAACATCCATATAAGATTGAATTCTCATTTGATACTTTACCTTATTATTGATTATCTTGATTGCCAAATTAATTTTTGTTTCATTTTAAATTTCAATAATCAAAATCTGTCAACATAACTTTTTTTTACTAAGATTCAGAAAAATGATCCCTTGTAAAGAGATTCTTGTAGTTTTTCTTATAGTTAGCCTAAACTTGTAAATAGATAATAGTTACCTCTTAGGGATTTAGCCTAAGTTTTTTTGACCTGGCTTGGTTTATTAGTTGTTGTTGTTGTTGTTGTTGTTGTTGTTGTTGTTGTTGTTGTTGTTGTTATTATTATTATTATTATTATTATTAT
>JANZXR010000003.1:24281592-24306933 GCA_027575705.1 Erythroxylum echinodendron
ACTTTATCATATACATCTAAACATGTACAAGATAAATAATGCCTTTAAATAATTTGTCACTAAACTACAACCAAAGTGATTGGCTGTAGGGCATAAACTAACAATACTCCTATAACCAATTTAGCATGCCTTACTACACCAACAAATCCTTCACTGTTCGTTATCGCAATTTAAAATTCCTAGTTCTATTGAACTTTTCCACTTTACACGTTACAACCAGATTTGTTGTTGCGTCAACTATGATCTGAAACCAACTATTGAGAAATAATGCGTAGTAAGAATAAATTAGTATGAAAAGAAATAAATAAGAACATAAGAATATTTTAATTAGGATTAGGCAATTTTAATGTGCGTAATCCTCGTGAGCAAAAATTCCTAATTTCAATATTTAATATAATCTTTAAATAAAGATTACATATTTTCACTTTTATAAAGAACTAGTTTTACAATAAGTATATTAATATGTAAACTCCTACCAATTATACACAACTTGCCCCCCTTTACCATACTTAACTTAGATATGATTCTAATAAGCCATTGAATTCTTCTAGAGATTGAAAGATACTAAAGTGCACTTCAAGAGTTTCTATTCACATATAGGCATGAGTTCTAACATGCTTGTGTATTAAGCCATGTAACTTACTACTTCTCCATAAACAATGACATGGCACTAAAATGTTCATATCCTAGGCTATATACTTATTTAGAAAAGCCATTGTCACGCCAATATGCTCGTATTTTAGCATGTGTCTTCACTTCCATATTCTAGAGAAAAACAATTTTGGCACAAGTCCATGTGTTAGGCCATCTTCACTTAATGACCTCTAAAATCACGTGTTTCTTTATGAATACTCCAAGATTATACACTTGTGTAAGTAAGTCATAAAAATTTTATTGTTTTATTTAACTTTAGTTTAATATTTTATTTGTTTATGAACTTAAAGAAACTCATTTAAGCTTCAATTTGAATAACTCAAACCAAATAGTGAATTTCAAATAATTTGGACTTGGGCCTGTGATGTGAATACAGCTAATGTCTAGGTCTAAAATGTAAAATTAACTAAAAAATGAGAAGCTTTTACTTTGTTGTATATTTTCATTTTATTAAATGATTGTTTGGCCTAATAAAAAGGATGTGTGGAAAGAAAGAGAATTCAAGCTAAGACCAATATTTTCAAGAAAGACTAAAAAAAAGAACAAGTTAAGCCCCCAAAAGCCTAAAATCCCTCTAGGTCAACAAAATAGGTGGACCTACAAGTTCGTCGATGAAAGGACTCATCCCAGAGTTCCCCTTCAAAAAATTGAGTTGAGCCCTCCCAACGACCCTATAGTAGCCCTCCAATCAAAATCTAAATCAACTGAATGGTTCCCACAAAACCAAGTCGTTCAACTATTAAAATTTTTTTATACTTTAACTTTTACAAGCGTAGAAAATAGCAGGAACTTCTTTTTCAAAATGTTTTATTAAAAATTTCGGTAGCATAACGACTACTTTTCTAAGATTCCTAAATCTAAAAGCCTGCGTAACACATTTTAAAATACTTTTATATTCATACAAATTGCTTAACTACAAATTATGGACTTCAAGTCTACTCACAAACAACCCCAAACAAATAATTGTCAACATTTTAAAAACATCATTGAGAATCAAAGCCCTCGTAGTTCATTAAGAAAAGATATTTACAATTCTACTAATATTCACAAGATCACACTTTTGAACTCTTTCCAAAATAACTTAAAACATATCACATCCATAGAAAAAATAACACAAGCACAGCAGCACTCGACGATACAACTAATCTTGAGGCGGAGTCCCAATTACTGCAACACCTGTATACATACCTAGGTTAGAATGTTTAAAAATATAAAAGTAAGCGTGAGCTAAACGAGCTCAGTGAGTGTAATCAGTGTAACATCCTGTCACTTGAATTAAGATTAAAATAGTGTTTATTAGAGATTAATGAGAAAATAGGAAGCATAATTCACACTTATGCATAATGTGACATATACACACACGATATTATTGATTTTGTACATATACAAATAATCGTACATGCATTCCTTGACATTTTCAGGGTATAATTGATTTTAAATGTGATTAAAATGTGAATTGTGAGTTATTTGCGTTCAAAATTTATTTAGAAACCAATAGCATTATTTCATAATTTTTGGTGAATTTAAGGTACATTTGGACTAGGAAAAATATTAAGTGGTAGAATAAATTGATACATGAAAATTTTGGGTGATTAAGCCTAAAATTGAGAGACATTTGGCGTAGTTCAATGTATGCCAAGTGGACTAGTAAGTAAATGACAATTAGACAAATTAATGTATGACATGTGAACCAATAATTAGGAGACATGTGGATTGATTAAATGGTGACATTTGGTGGCTTATGGAAGGGATAAGTGGCTTACATGCTTAAGGACACATGTTGAAATAATATGGTGACATCTAGCACCTTAGGTGTAATGTTTTTGCATGTTGTTTCAGTCAAGCTCATTCTCTTCTATTCTCATCTGAAACTTGCTGTTGTCATCCCCTTTTTGTGTCTTGCTTGAAGCTATGATAAATTACCACACTAAATACATGCTTTTACCCATCACAAAATAGCTAAAGAACTAGCTAATTGTTGTTGTTTCATCATAGCTGAAAGTCATTTAATTCTATCTTGAATGTGTGATGATTTTGCACGTTTGGAGTACTAATTTGGACTAATTTTTGAGCTGAAATTAGAACTGAACAAGTAAGTAAAAGATTAGTGTTTATGTTATGTTAAATGGTTTGAGAATGATGTGTGAATTGAACTGAAATGCATGAGATATTGGTGAAGATGTATGCTAGAATGTTATGAACTGGAGATTTTTCATTGAATAGATTTTGGTATTTTGATTATATCTTGAACTGTAGATTTTCAAATACATTAATTCATGATTCATAATAAATTAGAGACATATGTCTACAACTTTCCTGAAGAAATTGAATGTTAATTCTATCTCTAAAAGTTTCAAAATCTAGCTGGAAGTAGAGTTAGGAGTTCTGTTACAGTTTAAAAACAGTCTGAACTGTTTTAGATATAACTTTTAGTATACTGAATCAAATTGTACGATTTTGGTGTTATTAGAAACTAGAAACATAGTGGAACAACTGTCTATGAGAAAATGTTACTGAAATACACCATTTTCCTTTTCATAATGATCATGCAAAGTTATCCTGAAAGGGTGTGTTAGGATAAAAAGGCTGAGGTGTGCTGGAATTTGATAACTGAAATGTTTTTACTGAACATGCTTCAGTATTTTAGCTATGTTTTGATATGTAGATTTACAAATGAAATTATTCTTAATTTAAATTGAACTAGAGACATTTGGCTACAAATTTTAGGAAGAAACTGAATTTGAATTCTGTCCTTAAGGGTTTTGAACTTGAGCCTGAAAGTAAGTCTTGGATTAGGCAGTAGTACTACCAGGGACAGAAATCAGGCCCTGTTGTTATTGAATAAACTGTATTGATGTGGGATGAATTAGGCTGAGTTTCTTTACTAAAGTTGTATCTTATTCTCTTAGCTTTAAATTGGTATAAATTTTGTAATTTTTGGATATCTGAGCTGAAAGATATGAGTTGTACAATTAGAGGGTATGATCATATACTAGCTAAAAGTTCACATGTGCACAGTCTATGGTATTTTGTGCATCGCTCATTGAATACTAATTCAAATTGGATGATCTTAAAGTCATTAGAAGCTTAAGACACTGTAGAACAACTTTTCAGAAGGAAGTTTTGCCAAATTTTGTTATTTACCCTATCAGATTAATTATGCAAAGTAGACCCGAAATCATATGGGTAGAAAATCTGAAGTGGTCAATTAGGTTATGATATTGATTTCACATTGTTTTATAATGGTTCAAATTATATATGCAAATGATATTAATGAGGGCTTGATATCTCAATGTTTTGATGATCAGAATCAATATGATACCCTAGAATTGTCATTGAACATGCATTGTGCATACATTCTATACATTGATGTACATAAAAGAATACTTGTACATTTGTGCAACAATGTGATATTTGTGAATGTGTTGTGTATGTTATAGTGGAACACATCGGATGCCAGTCGAATATTGCCGGACCATTCAGGCAATAGCTTCTTGAAGCGTACAGTGAGTCAACAAAGATGATTTTCTAGGATTGATTTGATTTGAATTTAATTTGATTTGTTAAACTTTCAATATTTTTGAACTGTTTATGAGTTGTTTCTGGATTCCAGACCTGAGGTCTGAGGAGTTTAATAGTTGGGTATGTATTGGAAATGTTTTGTTTTGATATGAATTTGACATTTGATCCTCAACGAAAGTTAAATGCCGGACTTAGGTCCGATGACTGTGAAATCTTGTCTGAGCATTTATATAAGATTGTGATATATGAGATATTCAAAAATTGTTGCATTTCATTAAATGCATGCTCAGATAAAGGCGTTGTGACTTGAGTTGCCAGTATGAAGCGCTTTCATGTAGAACTTTGCTCCGTGATTTCTAGTTTTACACGTAGAGCTATACTCCGTGATTCTTTTTGATTAAGCCCTATGGGTCGGTATTTGTATAAGTTTGGGATAGGCACTCAGTCACAACAATAAGAAAGAGTTTGATTCTCATGCATATAACATTATAAGACTGAAATTTATTGAATGAATGCAAAGCTGAATGAGTGATAAATTGATGTGATTTGTTTTGCTATACTTAGCAATGTGAATTGTGTGATCTTATGATATCCCATGTTGTGTGGACATCTGGAATGTGTTTATGATTTGAATGAGTGTCTGTAAAATATGTATTATATGTATGTGATCCGGTGAAATCATCGATGATGGTTCACTTATTGAGTTTACAAACTCATAAAAATTGCAACTTGATTTTTTTCAGGTACGAGATAGGAGACTTAGTTCTTAGACAGGACTAAAGGACCCTTTTGGATTTTGTTATGGCTCAGAGGTCTGTCAGCTGGCTCCAGGAGTGTTGTGTCTTGTTTTTTTGTTATTTTTGTTAGAACCTGTATGAGGTTATGTAAGTAATTGTCTAAAGGAAATAGTGTAAATTTTGTGGATTAATGCAATGAATGGTTTTTAAAATTTGCTGACTTTTAAATGATGTTAGTTGATGCCATGTGTAAGTTAGAATTGTTTTGCTCTAACATACCATTATCATAGGTTATGTTCCTGAAAGTTTGGGTATGTACCCTATAGTAGTGGGATGTTGCAATCAATTTACAAAAAAATTGAACTTTTCATAACAATATAACTGCAATATTCCATACAATCATAAAGATCATGGTAAAACATTTTCCATTATAATTTGTTCGTTCATCATCAAATCTGGTAATAACATAACATTTCGTAAAACATAATTTCAATTTTTCTAAAATATTATTTCAAAATGTTTTTCGACCTTAAATTCATAATATACAAGTTTCCATTTCCTTTTTGTCACAAAGGTCTACTTTGGACCCGAACTTTCACCACAAGTCGCGCCCACTTTCGTGTGGCAATCCCGCTTCGGTCCGCTTAAGCAAGATTCAGCCTTCTCACGTGAATGTCGTCGAACAAATCTGTTAGCCCTCGAACACCTCACGCGTACACAAGTGTTTAAGTGTTTCCCTCACACACAAAAAGAACACAAGTGTAATAGAGTAAAGAAAGCAATAAGAGATTTTTAAATGTAGCCGAAGCTACCTCTTTCATTAACTCTCACCAAAATGTTAACAAAAGACACGAGTAACTCCTACTTGAAGCACTCAAGGAACTCCCTACTCGAAGTCCTTACAATGAGAACTCTCCCCCAAAAGCTCTCAACTCTCAAAGCTCTCAACTCTGATCTTCTCTAACTGAGCTCTCTCAATGATCGAATTTTCCCTATAACTCTCACCTCTAATGAGCTATTTATCGGCTCCACTAAATGACTCAAGTAGAATCCTAATAGAACTCTACGAACTAAGATCACGATCTTATCCTATCTTATCCTAATAAGATTACATCAATCTAACCAATAGATGACATCCTCATTTAATTAGGATTAAGCTACATCACATTAACAAGATAAACCCTATCTTGGAATGATTATCCCTATCCGTGAAGATCTCCTCTATCTTCAGATGATCCTTTCAGATAATCTCTATCTCTTAAGGATGATGCTCATCCACTGTGATCTTATCCTCCACGTCATCATGTGCCACATCATCCACAGTTGCTACGTCACTGCTGATGTGTTCACTAAGGCCTATCCGCACAAAAGTCCGTCAATGCACGTCCGTGGACAAGTCCATCTTCCATGATCCAGCTCTCTCATAGTGTAGTCTCATTGCTCCATAACTAAGTATAAGTCACAAACCGAGTTAATATAAAACCTCGCACGTTTTACATACCTCCGACCTGCCTCGTCGAAGTCAAGTGCCTTTGCGCACCCTCGAATCTCACATGACTTAGTTCGCCAACTCGTAAGACTTCGCCTTGTTCCCTCGTCAACACACCTTCCTTGTGCTGACCTACGTGCCAAGCATTGGCCAAAGCTCGCCAACACTCACACAAACCCACATTCTGGACTTAGGGGTCTAACAATCCCTTTTTTCAAATAATAAACAGTGGTGGTAATAAGCTTTTTGAAAACTTGTAAACTGAAAATAAGCAACCACTAGAATTGGTACCATACTGTGCCTCTCAAATCACTGCTAAAATAAAGAGTGGCGATATTATTACTGTCATGAATTTTCTTACTCAACATAGCACACTACTAGTTCCTTTACCATACAGTACACTAGGCATAAAGTCACGAAGCTGGTTCTATATCGCTTACCCGAAGCTGGTTCTATATCGCTTACCCGCAACTGGTTAATCACTATTTACAAAGTTGGTTCTGCATTGCTTCCCCGTAATAGGTTAACTGCTATAAACCGATAGTTACAGAGCTGGTTCTATATCACTTACCTATAACAAGTCACAGAGCTGGTTACATCGCTTACCTATGACTGGTTAACCACTATTTACGAAGCTGGTTTTACATCGCTTACTTGTAATAGGTTATCCATTATAAATATATCGGTACAATACATGTATAAAGCCTAGTGATGTACTATAGGCAAAAGCAACTCCTACGTTTATAACTCATCTTATTTTCTAAATTAAGTATAGGAGGATTCATAATTGAATTATTTCAATATAATACCCAATCATATAAAATTTAACTTTCAAGTTAAAACTCATATATTGTTAAAGCATACACTTATGATAGTAATATTCATTTGTAAAATATCATTTTCATAAAACTCAACATAACTATTCATTTCACGATCAAATGAAAATCCTTTTGCATAAAATCAATTTAAAGAACACTCACATGTCACTAATTCTTTTGCAAAGAATTTAGTCATATAAAATAATTAAAATACACTTATTGTTTTGCAAACTTATCGTCAAGCATATTCACGCATTTGGTGCCTCTCCTTTACCTACACAAAATGCATTTCTCTAAGGCATTTATTTCCAAATTAGGAAAGAAGGCATTAAAACTATATATTTGGTTTAACCCAATTCAAGATTTGTATCTAATCATGTAACACACATGCTAATCATATTTCTGCTTACTTCCATAAACTAACCTATTGGCCACCGTTTTCAAATCTAACTTCAAAAATCACTCAAATACCATATTTTGTCTATTCTAACTTACCAATTCCTTCAAAACACAATCTCATCCAATTTAATTCACCATATCACAATCATGCATGATGAGTCACGGTTATGACCCATGTTCATAATCCATAACTCCATTTGTTCCTTAATTTTCATATAGTAAACATTCAAATTAGGTTTTGAGGCCTTCTAGACATTTGTTCCCTTATGTCTCTAGTTTCTATATCATCAAAAACCATACTAGTTCAACTTATAAATCATGAAAAATGTACCAAATATCAGAAGTTGTTTCAACATAGGGGTAGTATCAAGTTACCATTTTAAATCTCAAATTTCAATATCATTCATCATGAATTAGGTCTGGGTTCCTTCTAGAGATTTTTATTAATATGTCTTAGGATTCAGCTCCAATTGGAATCACCCAATATGGAGGCCTTTAGGCTGATTTATGGCCAAAACATTGGGATTAGTTCAAGTTAACCTAAGATAGAATCTCACTACACATTCCTCTCTTATCATATTCAACTAATTCTATACAACGAAATATCAAAGTAATACCAAGACAACATTGATATTAAACACATCCATCTCACCCTAGAAAGCCCATAATAATTAGAAGTTTAAGCTAGGAAACTTACCACTTTTTTCTCTAATCTTTTGAGTGCTTGATGAATACTTCAAGATTTCTCCAAATCACCATCAAATTCCATCAAAAATGACTAAACTCTTCTTCCTCTCTCCTTGGTCATGTTCACCGTTGGCTTCTCTTCTTTTTCCTTTCTTTTTTGTCTCTCACGTTACTCTCTCATTAGTCTCATGTTTATGTTGAAAGAAAGAAGCAAAATGTCTTAAGCTTTGCTTTTTTATACTCATTTAATGGATTACACATGTCACCTTCCTCTTTTTCATCACTAATGACTCATCAAATACATGTCATCATCTCATTGGTCATCTCTAGTGACTCATCAATCCACTAATATCATGTAAAAAAACCAAATTATCTTTAAGTAGTTCAAAAATACCAAATTACCCTTTAATGCATTTAATTGAATTAAATCCTGAAAATATCTCACAACTGTCTTATTTTCAAATTGACCATGAGATACTCTAATTACGGTCAATACTTATTGATTGGATGCTTTAAAATTTTTGAACAAATTTAAATCATCAATACTCATTATTTTTAAAAAAGGGCATTTTAGTTCAATAATTTCGGATTACCCGAATTATATTCAAACAACTTTCATTTTGACCCGTTTCAATTTTTATGGACTCTAATCCTAAATCTGGAGCTTTTCATAATATTTTGAAATTATTCGGTAACTTTTCGGTTGCCTGATAAAATTTTCAGATTGAATCCGAAAATTACTAAATGTCACCAAAATCGTCCGGATTTCATTAAAAAGTATCACCTAAATCTCCAAAATATATTTCGTGACTTTTAAAGCTCGTTCGAACTCATTTTATGGCCTTTTAGAGTTTTGGAAAACTTTTGTGAAATTTTCGGTCGAGTCTAGAACTATATCTAATCTATCCACGATCATTGTTATAATCTCAATAATACATTTAAACACTTTAACTACTCTGATACACCATAAATAGAGTATACTCTATAAAATGCATGTACAATACATTACACAGCACAATAATCAAACTAGGATATTACAGTTAAGATTGATTACCCTTTTGTTTTTGTTAACTTGTTTTAATTTTAGTCTAATAGACCTATTAAAATTTATTATTATTCATCTTAAATTGTTTTGGCCTTTGGCCTTTTGCCTTTAGGCTTGTTAGGATTTCTAAAACTCCTTTTCTAGAAATTGTTTGTCCTGGTAAAAATAACTTGGCTAATTTTAATGAACTTATTCATTTAATTAGCTTAGTCTACCAAAAGCCCAATCTAAAATAATTCAGTTTTTTCACTTTTAGATAAAAACTTTTGCCAATTCTTCTTTATTTCATTAGAAAATTCCTTTATCTTTTTTATCATCATCTTTTTCAAATCACATTTTCATTAAAAAATGAAACTTGTCTTATAAACACAAAAATTCAAGACTATTTGCATTCAAAGTCCTATGCAATAATCCTAAATATCTCCATTTTATTTTTAAAGCCTTAGGTAAAATGAAAAACTTCTAGGCGTTTAACCTAATGTTTATTACTAAAATTTTAGCATGTTTTTATTTTACAATCAAATTTTATTCTTTTTCAAATTTCCCCAAATATGTAAATATCTTTTTGACCATAGATAACCACTTAGTGGTAGAATGAGGTGCCTAACACTTTTCTTATTTTACAATTTGACTATTGAAATCAATTTTTTAGTTAGGACTCCTAGCTCCTTTCCTTTAGTGTTCCCTATATTTCCTTAAATTAGATAAGTAGCAAATATATTGAATAAATTCAATTTATGATTATTGTTTTTGTTAAGGGTGTGTAGTGCATGTCAATGACATTCACTTTTCAAATTGATCTTATAAAACATATATATGTATACAATTTATCATGTATATCTTCTAACCTAGAAATATGATTTACCATTATACTAGTGATAGCTATAATCAAGTATCATCTTTCTTAGGTACAAGTAGCTTATGATTTCCCACACGTACCCCTTTCCTAGTACCCATCCATTTACTTTTAAACCTCCTTTATCTCCTCAAGATTACTTCTAAATTTGACTTTGTTAAGTATGGCAATCCTTAGTACTAATATTATTTAATGTTTAATCCCTCTAATTGATGACAATTTGTTGGAAACCTGTATACAAGACATATCATTGAACTCATATAATAAATAAACAAGTATACTTAGAGAAGAGTTAATTTTGTCAGTATAATAATAAGCCTCTTTTGTTATATAATTACTAGCATCAACTTGCTAACATAATAAGCATTCCTAAACTCACTCTCCTTTACACAAAACTCTCTCATCTCTTTATTTTTTCCCTTTCAGTTTTTTTCCTTTTACTCTTAATCCCAATCTTAAAACTCACTTGTTTACTCTTGTCTTTGCTACATTTCTCACTTTCACTTTTTTCTTTTGCTTGTATTCTCGTCTTAACCCTCTCTTTTCATATTTAGTTAGTATCCATATATTTATCAAGATTTAGAGGTACAAGAGTAATGATCTTGTTTTTCATTATAAAAGAGTACATGTGCTTAAAAACATTATAGATAGCTTTCTTATAATATTGCCACGATCTCCCCATCAAATATGACTAGCTCGTATATGCACTACATCACTCAGAAATTTGTCCTTATATTTCCCAATGGAGAATAAAATAAATACTTATTTTCTTACCTTGATCTATCTAAACTCTTTAAGCCATTACAACTTCTATGAATTTCGATGTTTCAATATGGATAACTCAAATTTTTTCACAAATGTTGTACTATCTAAATTAGTACAACTCCTCCCAGTAATAATGATGCTACACACCTTTTTTCATCATATATTATGTGGAAATTATTTTCTTTACAACTCTATATCATCCTCTTTTAGTATAGCACTCAATTTTCTTCTTGTCACTAGTGTTTTTCCCTTTATTGGATACTTATATCATCATCATTAATGATGTCAAATGGCAACATAAACTTATTATCATTAAAATCACTTTCTGTTTCCTATACACTATCATCTCTCATTATTATAGGTCTCTTATTAAGGCAATATAAAGTTATAAGTAATATTAACAAATAAAAAAATAATCATTGTTATGATTTCTTTAAAATCAAATTTACTTTTTTCCTTATTTGAAGGCTCCTCCTTACACTATATAGCCTTAAGATTGCTTATAAGTAAACTTATATCATCCTTCTAATCTTACCTCTATAAGAAACTTATACTCGAGGTTTATCTAACTACCCCCTTTCTCTTTAAGTTATATATCTACCTTCACGTCCTTATGCACTATGTCTTCCTATCTCTATATGATGCTCAATCCAACTAAGTTAAATATATCCTATTTAAACCATTAGAAATTGAGCCATTTTTGCTTCTCTATTCCACGTCATAATATCCTTATCATAATAATTTTTATTTTTTATGATACTCCTCAACACTCTTGACTTTTGACTTAACCCTTACAGCTTTTGATATAAATCCATATAATACTGATTTGATACAAATATCCTCCTTATAAGAGCTTTCAAGTTATCAGATATCTTTATATGTCTCTTATCATCCTTGTTCTTATTTTTCACCAATTAATCCTGCTAATCAATGATATAATTAGCAAATTCCACTACAATAAGTTTCACTTTCTTTTCCTCGGAATAATTTTGTGATCATATATGAGTTTTATTTTTTTCTCCCACTCTTATGCTTGGTGCATTTGGTATAGAAAATAAATTTGTATTCACTTAAACTTGAGTGGAAGTGTATTCCTTTAGTAAGACCACTTTAATAGCCTCTTGTTATGATCCTTTAAATTCTTATTCTTTACTGACTGGTTTCAATTTTAACACTTTTTAAAATAAACTAACAATTATAATTTGTTTTCATATGTTTCTCTCTTTCTTATTCCTTTATAAAGCATCTTTAATCTCCGATTATGCTTTAGGATCAATCCTTCCTTAGAAATAAGGAATTTTAATCTTAATACTCTCAAAATTTTTGTCTAGAGTTACTTGTCCTTATATTCCCTTCCATCCCTTTCTTGGCCTCCATATATTCTCATAGGCTCTCTTGCCTACTACAATTAGTGTAAACATATCCCCATTAAATTCAAACATCAAAGTAGCCTCTTCTTCGCCCATCTTATCATCAACATTTTGTTTAGAGGTCCGATTATACATAACATCCTCTATAGATTGGAAATTTGCGGCACATGTCCCTTTTGTAGTTAAAAAATTTGTTGGGATCGTCTTTTCAAAACATCCTTCGTACTAATATAAATTACGCCCATATATTTGAGTGGAAAGGTTAGTAAATAAATGGAATCCTCATAAAAACTTAATTACACCCATATATTTGAGTGGAAAGGTTAGTAAATAAATGAAATCCTCGTAAACACTTCCTCATATGTTTAAGGTGTGATTCACTTGTGATCTTAATCTTAACTTTTATCAAGATATAATGTCACTTTTTTCACCCACGTTTGCTTCCCTCGGAAGTCCCTAAAAGAAAAACCTTCAAAGTTAATATAAAATCTATTGTAACAAGCCAAAATCCATAATAGAAATTTGTCCATAGAAAGAAACAAAGAAGTTTAGATGAAAAGAGAAAGATAGTTTAAACGTAAGAAATACAAGAATGAACACAAATTCAAACAAGAATTGGAATGAGTTTTCTTAAACCAAATTGGTTATTCACAATTAGTAACTATTTTAGTCTCAAGATATCATAATTTGTGGGTTTATCTAGAAAGATTTAGCAAATATTAGTTCACTAACAATAAAAATTCATTAAGATACATCTTTTACTACGTCTTCTTTTCTTTTCATTTTTTTATTTTTTGTAACTATATATCACTATGGTAAAGGCCAAAGGTGCAATTTGCACCTCAACATTCTACAAAAAGTCTACGTGAGCCCTTGCCATTTTCTATGATAATATTGTGCATCGTAACATTATTAAAATATTACATTGCAACCTGAATAAGGAGTAAAGTGGGAAAAAAGTTAATGGTAGTGGCTTATTTAGACCATTAATGTGAAAATCACAACTTTAACAAATATTTAAAGAAATTATTTTAAAGATTACATCTAAATTGAAGACCCACCTACTAAAAATTTCCAATAATTTATAATTTTAGGATTTAGGATGCTATTGGAATTATTTTGAAAATGTTAAAAGTATATGTAACTTAACTAAGTTGACTAGGTGCATTCTCAATAAGGACTACCGCCCTTTCTAATAAACTCGATTGCTTAAATAACTAGTATTTGATTTTAATATTCTACACAAAAGGCAAAAATATCAAGTTTTCGATGCACTTTTAAGGTTGCATTATTATAATCTTTTCATTATAATGGTGTATATTGTGAATTCCATTATAATTCAGGTTGTGGGAGGTATACAAAAATAGATTACAAAGTTGGAATCACAGAAGTTGAATTCCTTAGCTTATTCTCGGTTCTATAACCTACTTAAGTGGAGAGGTAGATTCATTGTGTGATACGACTTCCAATTGAGGACAAATTATTATCACGTTTCCATGATAGTGCAATTGATAGGCACTCTAGTATATTATGCACATTTTTACAAAATGGAAACTATTATTGTTTTGGAAGGTAATGCAAAGGGACATTAGTCATTATAGAGAAAGTATGGTTTATGTCAAAGGATTAAGTATAAAGTTACTGCAACCTGGAGATTTTTACAGTTATTATTAATCTCCAATCAAATGTTAGATAGATATCAACTTTGATTTTATTTAAGGGTTGCCTATTTTATGAAGAAAATTTATAATAACAGTGGTAGTTGACAGATTGAGCAAGTATTGTTACATAATTCCCTCATTTAACAAAGACAATAAGTTGAACATCTGTGACTTAAGTCTTCCGCCCAAAAATATTATATTTAATTGAATTAATCGAGAATAGACCATTTAGCTAATAAAACTTCTGAAATTCTAAACCGATCAATTAAGATGCAGATCAACTGTTTTTTTAAACCCTTAAGAATCATGTAAACTAGTTTAGAAAGTTAACTGATGAACAGGTATTTGAAGTAGATGATAAGGTAGTTGTCATTTTACCCAAATGCAATGAGCCAAGACAATAATGTATTTAGGGGTATAACAAAAATGAACCAGGTTTTCCTTTTAGAAAGATAGGGTCCAGGCTTTCAAATATTGATAATTACCAATAACCTTACATGTAAAACGATTGATACTGAAAAAGAGGGTAGCTTGAAAGCCGTTGGAAGTCGGGGGGCGAAAAAAAGGGTTTCGCACTGTTTGTAGCCTCTCATTTCCTCTCCCCGCAAGTCTTGATCCCGTATAAACCCTAATCTTCTTCCTAACTCCTCCATTTGTGGTTGAAATCAATTTCTAATCGAACACAATCGTGGCAAATCAGGTAAGTTTTAAGAGCAAAAACTTCATGGTGATCCAACAAACAATCTTAACCAGTTCAAGGGAGGTGAAAATGAAACGAGGGACGAAGGGTGCCAATTCCCCGACGAACTCTCAAATGTATTAGTAATATCCATGCCCATATTCCCGTTCCTGTTGTGGTTTCATGGAAGCAATTTAGGTGTTACCCATGGAAGCATTTGGACAAATCTTGGATAAGCAATTGCAGAAGAACCTCCCAACCTAGTCGATATTACACACTCACGTGCATAAATGGAAAAGATAATGAAACAAACATCAGACATCTTCCTGAATGAGAACACTTGTTATCTACAAGTCTGCAAATAAAAGGGACCTGGAGTTTATCCAAAGCTAAAGTTACATCACTGAAGCTCAGTCAGCTAGGAAACCATACATTAACTTTACGTTTAAGGATGATACTTGTCAATCAATCGCAGCTTCACCTAGCATAAGGGAACAGGAATTAACAGTTAATCAGTTTTGACACCTCCGGTGTACTATCAGGAAGTATAATTATTAAGTACATTCGCGAGGAAGTTAAATACAACAACACCAATCAGCTGGAGTCCATTTAGAGAGATGCTATATGCAAGCTAAGATCTCGCGTTTTGTTTCAGTCGGACAAGGAAAGCAAATGGACTGGTTAAAGAAATGAAAGGCTTCATACTTAACCTTCTATTAAAGCTCATTTTTGTTCTAAATTTATTACAGAACCCCTACACTCCACCAACAAGAGAACTCTCGTGCTGCTTGTGACCAATGAAAAGAAAATTCAAATAGCTAGAATTATGGCAGAGGTATTTTTCAGAATCTGAATACGAGTCAGTGCACAGTCCTCGTTGGCAACCCATGAACAACACAATTTCAAACTTAACCATTTTTTCGCAGCATATACACAAAAATATGGGAGATAACCAACTTACAAGAAATACATTGTCTACACAACTTCCCGTAAACAGTTTGCGAAGGAGCTAGCAAAGTCATAAGCCTTCCACATCCTTTGCTAGCCCAGCATGGTTTTTTCTTTAAGAATCTTACTTTCTATTAACTTATTACGCAACTGATAAACCTCTTGTGTCATACCAGCATCTGCCATGCCTTTAACTAAAATAGAATAAATTTCCTCATCTGGCTTACACTGACTCGAAATCATTATTTCTAAAACTTGTAATGCAGCATTAACTTTCTTATCCTTACATAAGCCATGTATCACTATTCTGTACGCACTATTATTGATTCTTTGGCCTCTCTTTCCCATCTCACTAAGTATCTCCACAGCATCTTCAAATTGATTTCCCCAGCAACAACCCCAAACCAAAGATCGATGGGTAATACCATCAGGGGTGATTCCACTTCCTATCATTTCATGGTATAATGCCATTGCCTTAGACGTATATCCTCTTCTAGATAATCCATCAATCACAATATTGTAGGTTATCAATCCAGGAGAGTAATGACTATCCCTTAAAAGGCCAAGTAATTGAAGAGCCTCATCCACCATTCCTTCTTTACATAAAGCACAGAGGAGAGTATTGTAAGTTACAATGTCAGGTGAACATTTCTCAGAAACCATTTGATAAAAAAAATCAATGGCACGATCCACATGTCCACATCTGCACAACCCATTAATCAGAATGTTGTAAGTGACAACTGATGAAGGATGAGAACTTTCTTTCATGATTACAAGTATCTCATCAACCTTATCCCACAACCTGTGGTTACAAAGAGAATGGAGAAGAGTGTTATATGTGACAGTATTGGGCTCCAATCCATGAGACAGAATGCTGTATATGATCAAAGCTGCATCCTCATACTTTCCTTGTTTAGAAAGGAAATTAATC
Organism: Erythroxylum echinodendron; assembly: GCA_027575705.1. Classification (NCBI taxonomy): domain Eukaryota; kingdom Viridiplantae; phylum Streptophyta; class Magnoliopsida; order Malpighiales; family Erythroxylaceae; genus Erythroxylum; species Erythroxylum echinodendron. The sequence goes on from JANZXR010000003.1 coordinate 24,298,154, forward strand.
AAAGAATTGTATGTAATATGATCAGGATAACAGCCCTCAATTGCCATATCGTCCAATACTTCCATTGTTTGCACAGTTCCACAATGCTTGCATACGAGCTCAATGAGAATTGTATAGGTTATAAGATATGGTGGGCATCCATTCCTTAATTGTTCCTTCCAAAATCTAATTGCTTCTTCAAAGTGTCCAGCTTCAAACATGGAACGAATTATAGTATTATAAGTAATCACATCTGGAGGGCAACCACTCAAGCTCATGTCCTGTAAGAGATCAACAGCAGACGCCAACTCTGCTCTCCTACAAAAACCACTAACCATCATATTGTATGTAATAACATCTGGAACCCCACCAGACATGACCATAACTTTAAGAACCTTGAAAGCCTTATCCAATTGATCAATTTTGATGAGGCCCCTAATTAAGTTTGTGCAACAAGCAAAGTCAGGAATTTGATTTCTCCGTGCCATCACGTCTACCAACTTTGAGGCATGCATTAACTTTCCACGAGTGCATAAGTTTTGAAGAATCCAGTTGTTTGTTTCCTGATCATTTTCAACTAAGGGCCCGTCAGGGAACAATGCAAAAGGTGTAGTATTATTTGTATTCGTTTTGTATTTTTTTCCGGTGCTCAGTTTATGTCTACCCGAGCTCCACTCATCTCGGCGCCTTTCATCAGTTGAATCAATGCAAAAGGTGCTATACAGTGCTCTGCATTGTAAAGAGAAAAAAGTTGTCCTAGGTTTAAGATCTCCTTTCCACTTTAAACATATCTGATTCCTGCAGTTTCCCTTCACTGAGCAACTGATTAAATAAGTGGATGCCTTTAACAACAAGCATTGGTGAACACTGGAACTGCATCCTGCTTGTTTGGAACACCAGCATAAGCTATGTAATTGAGGAACCTCGATTGCAGAATTTTGCGGTGACATTGAAAATCCCATCTGGTTTAAACCACTACAAAAGTTTGAAGTCTACGGTCCCACAAGAAATTACAAAACAATGACCAACAACTAGTGACTTCCGGCCATTTCCCAATCAAATACATGCAGAGATGTGTTATAGCAAAACCAACATGATTAAGTTTTGTTCATCCTGTAATAGAAACTTTCCTCCAGCGACTACAAATTCTCTCTTATTAAATAATGGTTCCAACTGTAAAAAAAAGGAATCTAAAATGAGAAAATATGTAAAGAGGGAAGCAAGTTAGGAACATAAACCAAAGTTAACATCAAGCAATAAGACACTGACAATATACAACAATAACAATACCCAGTAAAAATTCCGCTAATACACAGGGTCTGAAGAGGTCCAATAGTACGCAACCTTAGTTCTACCTAGTCAAAAGGTTTCTAAATACAGTGACAATATACAGGAAGTAGGAAATATCAGGGAAATCAGAATAAAGCTATTTCAATCCTGCAACGAAAAAAATTTCACAAAATTAACATTTCTTACTCATCTTAGAACAGCATAAACTTTTTCAAAATACATGTAAGATGAATAATTCCAAACTATGAATTATCAGATCCGGAGCAAATTCACTATATTATCCTCACACAAACAAGAATAAACCAGAAACCGTCAAATGTCAGTCAATTTAGAGTCAAAATTTTCATTCATCGATTGAAGAGAAAAAAAAGTTATAAAAAAAAAACAACATAACCAAACGGAAGACAAACTGCCTAAATATAAGAACCACATAACATAAAGAGAGTAGACACAGAAAAGAGCAGAACCTATGAAAAGAAAAAGAGGAGGGGATATAAGTGTCTGAGATGCAGAAAAATGAAAAATTAGAATAACCCTTTTGATAATATAGCAGAAAACAAGGCAGAGCTCAAAAATTCGATTCTGAAGTACGTGTTCATAAAGTGTACCGTAGCCTACATCCATCCACGAGAGCAAAACCGAAAATGCATGGCCTTCAAGGAAAATTAAAGATGCATTACCTAAAAATACTGTAAAGGGATCCTTGGGAGTTGTTTGTTTAGAAGCCTCCCGTAAGCTGCAACAGTTCACGAGAAGGGAGAGGGGTTTGCTTTGGTGATTTAGGGTTTAAGGTTTTACAAATTTGTTATCATTGTCTTTGTTTTGAAAAGGTACAAGTTTTCGATGAATCTATCAAAATTTTATAAGAAACTCTTAATTTTGTATATGCATTTTTTTTCGGGGGTTACTGACTTACTGGTACTAATATATGAGTAATTTATCAATGTTTCAAAAACGAAACTATACTATAAAGTTTCATCTGACATTAAATCCATATAAAACCAGTATCTAATAAATAAGAAATAAAAATTAGTAAAAATAAAATATTTTATTGAAATTAAAAATATACTAATATTTATTATTATATAATGAACTAATAATATATCAAATCTAATAATTTAATCTAAATTTGAATTTATAAAATATCAAATCTAATAATTTAAATTAAATTTGAATTTAACATAAAATTTAAAATTAAAATTAAAATTAAAATTATATTCTAAAAGAGATTATGTCTTGATATTATCAAAAATTTCAAATTCTCCGACACTATCAAAAGACTCGTAAATTACTATTTTATCCGAAATATTTGCATTAATTTCTTCTATTACATTCAAACAAATTACAAATTAGTAATGTATAAAATTATTATTAATTGTAAATTTGTAATATAATATATTTTTAAGCTAAATATAATTATAATAAGATATAAACTGACCATCAGTAGGTATTCTTAATTCATTCTTTGTGGTAAATGCATTTTTTTGCATAAATCGTCTTTTTAAGTCCATTATAATCAAGATTAAACCATGGTTCCTTTTTTTATCCAAAAATCAGTACAGCCAATAGAGAAATTATAAAGTTAATAATAAAAAATAAAATTAATGAAAAATAAAAACAAACTATAAAATAATTGTTCTTTATGCTCATGTTTAAGCAACATAAACAAGGTCGTTAAATCTTTGATGTTCCAAACGATTTCGTTTCTTTATATAAACACATTCAAACATGCTTCAATTACGTTTACAACCTGATGCAAAAAGGCTATTGTAATAAGTAATCTAACAGCGAGTAATATAATAGCGAGTTTTTTCAATATTGGAGCACTTTTGTTGAATAATCTTCACCACTTATCCATATTTTAAATTAATAGTTATGAGAAATAAAAACATATATATTATTAATAAGTAAAGAATGAATTAAAAGTATAAAAACTTACCAAGCTACATTTTGTTTTAATCATAAGTTCTCTCTTTGCTAATGATCTAACAAAACTCTCTAAATATTCACTATACAATTTAATTTCATTTTCGCTTGTGATTGTTTTTCAATTGAGAAAATATCTTTGCATTCAATTACATTTAACAGACAACCCAACATATTATTTGTACATACGTCTCCACTATATATGCAATAAGGATTAAAAAAAAGCTACTAAGTGGATCTTTTGAGTAAGATGTTTATCTCATCGTCGGTCAAGAATTTTTATATAAGACTTTTATAATTTCTCCTTCCCTTTAAAAAAATTTACAATTGTTTTATAAAGTCTGTATACCATCATATATATACACCAAAAATGACTTCTTATCTGATTCAACAACCTTATAAGTAGAATAATAATTTTTATAGTGATCAAGCAAGTATCCCAAAATTTTGTAATATGGAATAATAATACAAACTTCTTTTCTTTTCGCACTCTTTAATAACTTATGACTTGAAAAATGTTTATTTATCACTAAATTTTGAAGTAGTTGTTTATGTTCTTTTGAAGTAATAAATGTACTTCTTTAAAATTTAAATATCACTCCTTACAATACTCTAAAATTATCTTAAACAAAATTTCTTATATATACTAAATTACTAACTAATAATTTATTTAGCATTCTTTTTTCATCTACTTCGTTAAAATTTAAATAAAATTCTATTTTATTTGTAATCAATAAATACTAATATTCTTAATGTCCCAAAATAATTGAAAATTATATCTTCCTCCTATTTTTAAGTTTTACTATTTATTTCAAATATGATGTAAAATATAGCAAAATAAATTCTATACAAAATAATTACAATTTATTAAAACTCATTATCTATTCATAAAAATCAATGTACAACACTAAGGGGGTGCTTGGTTGATGAGTTTGGGAAGAGGTTAATGGGTAAGGAATAAAAAGTGAGTGGTTGGTTGTTGATTATCATTATAGGAGTAATACTTTGATATCCCACTTTTGGGGAATCCTTCATACTCCCATTTAGTAAAGGAATGAAACTCATTCCTTAGTACTGACTCTTTTTTAAAAATTAATTAATTAATTAATTACATTATAAGTAATTAATTACAATATAATTAATTAAAATATTGTAATTAATATATTAATTAATTAAAATATAACTATTTAAAATATAGTTATTCATTAATTAAACTATTGTAATTGATATAATTATTCATTAATTAAAATATAATTATTTATTAATTAAACTATTGTAATTAATAAAATTATTCATTATTAAAATATTTTATTTAATTTATTAATTAAAATATAATTCATTCATTAATTTAAATATTGTAATTAATTAATTAAAATATTATTCTTAATTAATTAATTAAATTATAATTAAATAAAAATAAATAATTAATTAGTTACAATATAATTTAATTAAAATATTGTAATTAATTAAATATTGAATTATAATATTTTAATCTTAATATTTTTTACGAACCAACCACTATCAATGGTAATAGTAATCATTCCGTCCTCTTAACCAACTATCATAATTATAATGATAACATCCATTTCTATTCTTCAGTATATTCATTCTCATTCCTATTATCATTTCTCCATACAAACTAACCGCCCCCTAAGTCTAAACCTCACTTTTCTATCAACAAAAACGTTATAATAAAAAAAGACAAAACCAACACTTAAAAGCTAAGGCCTTGTTTGGTTCTATTTTATTTTGCATTTTTCGTTGTAGTTTTTATAAAAAAAATAAACCATTGGTTAAAACATGTTTGGAGCAGAGCTGCTGCCGTTTTTAGCTTCCAAAAATAAAAAACTACAATAGGTTTATGAAAACGTAAAAAAGAAGTTTTCGTAAGATTTTAAAACAAGTTTCCTTTTATTCCAAAATTGTTTCTCCGTCGACTCTTCCTCATCTGCAGACTCTGCTACGATTTTTGCTTCACCGACCTCCTTGAGAGAGTGGAAGTAGGAAATGTGAGCGGTGGCGACATAGCAGTGGTCGGAAGCGGTTTTTACTAGTTCTTTCCATTCACAGCAAAGGATCACCAACGGCGAGTCGTCTATCTTTGATCCTCCATAGCCCATAGCAGCAGAAAGGTGAAGGTAAGAACAAACTCACTCAAATGATGCAACAATGTTTTCATGGCGGTGCCCGAGAAGAAAATGGTGCATTATGAGTGACAGCAGATCCAAGGAGAAGAAAGACGTGAACTTTATGCGGAGAAAAACATCAAGTTTGGAACTTCATTCAGTTATTAACAATGCCAACACATACATGAACATAAAAGCAAAAACACACTGAACAACAATCTTATGGATGATCCTTTCAGCTTCAGGACGGGAGTCGCGGTAAAAGTCATACTCTAACGAAGGTGGACGAAGTGGTGAGGAAGTATCTTCTGCTGTTTCTCCCTAAAACGTTGCTTCTTCTAACTTCTTTTTGATCATGAATAGAGTGCAGAAGAATAGAGAACGGAGAGGGAAGTGGCGGGAAAATGAAATTGGCGAGAGCACATATATTGCAACTGAGAGAGAGAGAGAGAGAGATCGGACTGTTGAAATTGATGAGATCAAGAGGCGACAGTCCATTTAGAGAGAGAGAGAGAGATTAATTGGAGTTTTTGGAGTTTAGTTAGAAGCGTAGCAGCATTTTTTAGTGCAAGGTCTCAGGTTCAAGTCCCGGCAGCGGCAGTGTGGGAGTTTCATCCAATGTGGTAGCTCCTTGTGCGCACCGGATATGGAGCCCCCTCTCTGAAGAACTGAGTGAGATTAAACCGTAATTTAACCCTCCACCACTCCGTCGGGCCGGAGTGTGGGAGCGCCTGGGGTGGGCGATTCCACCTTTTGAGTGCAAGATATAAAAAAGGATGTGCAAGTGCATAGAAATGTGTGATTTTGTGGGATGTGTTAGTGAATGAAAGAAAAGAGACGAGAAGTGAAGAATTTGGCTTGTTTGTTTTTCACCCCCTCCTATGTTTCTTCTAGTGGAGTCAAAAACATTGAATGTTATAACAATAATATATTTTGTTTATGAACAGTTTAGTTAACTCGCAAAGGAAGCAAAATACTCGAATAAACTCTTTTCTCAATGATAATAACAACGGATGGCCACATTTTCTGTGTAAGTTTTATTATATACAAATATGTAAGTTTTTAATAATATTTAATTTACATATATTTTAATTTTAGCTACAATGATAATTAATTAATTATTACACATAAGAGTATAATTACAAAAAATAGAAACAAGATGATAAACCCAAAAATGATTTTTTGTTTTTAGTTTTTTATTACAAATCTCAATCAAACAAGTTTTTGTTTTTAATTTTTATATTACAAATCTCAACCAAACAGGTTTTCGTTTTTTTAAGGAAAAACAGAAACCAAAAATTGGAAACAAAAATAAAAAAACAAAAAAAAACAGAAGTGGAATCAAACAGCCCCTAAATGAATGTCCCATCCCATAAATATACCTTTCATATCTCTCGAGTCTCAAGTATGAATCCCAACGTGTCAAGCTTCATTTAAAGCATTCAAGAAAAAATACTCAATCTTTTATTAGCAACAAGAAACAGACTGATGAGCCTTCTCTCCTTGGGACCTTTGGTGTTTTGTTTGTTCTCTATACTCTCTGTACTCTCTAGGTTTTGCAATTTCTCTTTACATGTTGTGAAGGTACCTTATTATATCATTGATCTCCATCTATGATTCTACATTTTAGGAAGATTCCAACTTGCTCTGATGATTAAACTGCAGTAGGTATGTAACTTTTTTGTGATTATTTCTTGTATACCCAGTTGTTCCAATGCTTTGTTTCCCTATTTGGTTTCGTATCTCAAATTCTCCATTGATATTTGTATACTAGACTAGTAAAGGGATCATTGGTACTGGTAAAGGGCTCTCCACCCACTTCATAAAGGAGATCCAGAAGTGAATAGTTAGAGAAATCTTGCTCAATTTTCAGGAGGAAGATCGCTTGTGCCAGCTGGTGACCCATCGGGAGGAAGAAGATTGAGAATTTACTGTTCTTCATGATTTAGAGAAAATTGGTTGGTTTATTGTTTAACCAACCAATTTTCATTTGTAACGATTAAAAATAAAAATTGAATTGAAAATCAAGCCAGTTTGAGCTTAATTTGATCAAACTGACCAGCCTAATCTGGTTTTAAAATCATTGCTTTTTACTAAAATCATTTATATGTAAATTGTTACAACACCTAATAGCCAATTTTCATTTTCATTTTCCCTTAACCTTATCGCCGTTACTTTAACTCCACTTTCTATTTTTCTTTCATAAACAAAAATTCTATTTCTTAGCGTCTAGTTTGATAATCACAAATGAAAGAATTTGAATAAAAAATAAGAATGAGAACATAAAACAATAAAGATAGATTAATGATTATGTGTGTTTGGTATATAATTACTAAGAATGAGATTAAACAATTTAGTAGTTATACTAGTATTTAGCATTGAATATTAGGAATGATAATAAAAATTACTCATATTTAATTACTATATAATTTATTTTGTATTTTATAAATAACTAATCAAAATTTTTTAATTATTTATAAAATTATTATGTTTAAATAATTATAAATAATTTTATGATAAAAACAAAATTAATGAACTACAAAAATTTTGCTTTACTTGATATAATATTAATGAAACAATATTAAATAATTGTTAAAGAAATTAAATATAAAAATCATAATATGTGACCTTTTATAATAATATTTTGATCAGAATCAATATCCTGATAATATTCTAATAATGTCTCACTCACTACTTTTCTCTTATTCTTTTTTCTTGGAATGTACTTTTCTCTTATTCTTGTTATTTGGTTTCAGCTTATACCTATACCCTCTTTTAGGAATAAAAATTTAAGATTGTTTAAATTCGTTCAAGTTTTGTCATTTCAAATTCTATCAATTCCTAATAACCAAACAAGTAAAAGTTATGGAATACAGGTTTTATTATCATTTTCATCTCTTTATTACTAGTTACCAAATAAGACCTAAGTGTTTGTAAGTGCTGGTCATCGCAAAACAAGAACTTAACTTCCAGTTACCTTCATATAATTGCCATTAAATCTTTCTAAAACATGCGGTGATTTTTCAAATCAAGTTCACCATCCTATATAAAAGACAAATAACAATACATTCTTACCATGAGTTTAGACACTCCTCCCTATGACTCAGTGGCTTATATATTGATTATTGTTAGTAGTGTGCCCTAGGCTAATAGTTATATACGACTTTTGTACTGACATTCTGACTTATGAATAATATATTATGAGGTATTCTTTTAAATATGCATATATATTGTTTACGTAATGTGATTTACATTCTATGAATTGTATTAGGCTTATTTCATCATGTATGTGACTTGATAGTAAAACCATAAGTATTATAATACTATTATAAACAGTCCCTAGTCGATCGTTATTGGTGGAACGATAATGAATTAAGGCTACTATGTGTTCTGATTGATGATCACATTTTACTGATCATGGATATGAGTTATCAAATCAGAAACATAGATATATGTTAG
>JANZXR010000003.1:24310808-24358317 GCA_027575705.1 Erythroxylum echinodendron
CTAATAGGAATAAGGATTAGGGTTTCTTTATAAATAGAGAACCTATGTCTTATTAGATGAGAGACGAAAACCCTAGCCACCAGCTATTCGTTTTCTGAGAGAAAAATTATGCGGCGTTCAAAAAAGTATTTTGGAACGTGCTAGCATACATTAGCCGCTGCTCGGATCGTTTATCCTCGTGTGGATACCGTTAGAGGACGTTCGCGCATCGCAACGTCTACAAATCTGAAAAACAAATACCAATCCTCGTCAAGAGGTAAATCCGCACTTGTTGTATATTTTCGGTTATACTTTTGTTGTATAATATGGCCTATTCCTCTGCGTATTATAAATACACGGGTTATAAGGGATCCAACAATTATTGCTTACAAATCAATGCAGAATTGCACTAAAAATGAGTTCCAAGAAAATGAAATATTAAGGATACCAAATTCTTGTGAAGATACATAGAATGGTGATAATCATTCTAGTAAAGCTTCAATCATAACTTAAAATTCATATATGTTAGGAAAAAGTGGGTCACAGGAGTTATTGATTGGGAACTCTCAAGCGTTTCCACCTCAATTACATTGTTACTTGTATGTGCTCCCTAAACTTACCCTTAGAGTGCAACTCGGTGGAGTTCGCTTTTGTCCTCACTTGTCTATTCCCATCCTAAATTTCCATTTCATTTATCTAATAACTATTTAATAGGATTGTATGGTAGCTATACTTTAAGCATCTTCACCAAAACAAATTGGATTGAGTCTAGTGCTAAACCTTCAACATTAGGGATATCGATTTATATCCTATATCATATTGCTTAGTTAAATTTATTACATATTGCTTGAAAACATTCTTTTATCTTATGCATGGTTGTCAAATTAATTAACTTATACAATCAAGTATACGAGAAAAGCATAATTTATAATTGAAATTATGATGAGCTCATAATTGTGAGTTTTTTAAAAATTATCATTTCTAATAAAGAATGGACCACTTTCTAATATTTTCTTATTATTGTACTGAGAGCCTTTGCAATCCTTATAACACTACTAACAAATTTGCATATTAGTAAAGTAAAGTTTAGAGCTTTTCCCTTTCACATTCTTCTGACCTTTACTTTATTAGCATGTAAAAGAAAGAAATTAATCTTGTAAATGCTTGTTTTTACTACTATTTCACCTCCTAAGATGATGGAAGAGCCATGATAGGACGAGTCAACAATGTACTTGAAACAATTGTTTTCCAATGGTGTGAATGGCAAGGGCACTACAAAATAAAACAAAATGATTATTATTAATTGTCTTTAGTTATTATTTGACTAAGATTGGACATTAATAGAGAAGAAAGACAAGAACAAATTATGTTTCTTCTTTATTATGAAAGTAGTCAACCTCATGGACTAAAGTATGGAAAATTTTGAATAAATATGTAGGTGAGAACAAGTTCACTAAACTGACTCGATATAAGAATTCCATACGATTACGTATAAGTATACGAAAATGCTCATTTTGATAATTGTATAAATAATCCTTTAAATTAAGATCTCTAAACTATCATATATATAGATTATTATATTTTGATACTACTTCGGACTTATCCTATACTAGGTAGCTTGTTTGGTATTCATTGGACATAGAATAAATTATATTGAAGTAGTTAAGTGATTAATATAAGATTCATTACCTAATGTAATTAGGGAAAATATTTCATTATTCACGATTTGTATTAATTTATGACTTTGAAAATAGATTTCTAATGTTATTAAAAGCATTAATTACTAACGTTGGACAATCAATATGTTTGAATTCAAATATAATAGGCATTAATTCAATTCTCTATATTTGATTAGAACATTGTATGATAAAAACAAAATATAAAAAAAATATGCATGATAAGATTAATAAAAAATAATGTGATATTACTAATATTTTGATGGTCATAATGTATTACTATATGTCAATCTTAATTATGGATGTGTTTAATTAGATAATCAAAGATATATTAAAAAAGAATTAGTTGATAGGAATTATGGGCTATGAATACCTGCCAGTGAGGACTTAGATCACCTTTTCTTTTGTTGCAACTCCTCATCATCCTTATAGAATATTGTTATAGAGCTTTTTGGATTGTGATGTAATTGCCATAACTAATCCAATATTATCCACTAGTTTTTCAAGCTATATTTTAGCATCAAAGGTGATCATTAGTTTATAGCATTTAGTGTGAAAGAAACAGGCAAATTTAGAGGAGAAAAATTCAATGTACATACGTCATCTCAAAGACTAATAAATAAGATTAAAATTGTAGCAATCGTCATAATATCACAAAAAATGAGCACTAAAATGATCCATAAATGTAAACTTTAGTTGCTCATAAATCATGTCGTAGTTGTTATAGTTATGTTTAAAAGGACCTCAAATGTTCTTGGTTCTGTATACTTATTTGTATCCATAGAGGAATGGAACTAGATCGCTAGAAGCTGGTACTGCAATTGAAAGGCTTTCATACTCACTTTTTGAAATAGGGGGAAACATATTCTTTATTAGAAGGCGAAGGCTAATTGTAAAAAATCCAATACTGAAAAAAGGACTCCAACTAGATAGCATAGCTTACCACTCTAAGGTAGAGGGAAAGGGCCCTATCTACTACTACAATGGATGGTTGGGAACCTCCACTTGCAAGAAGAAGCATTTATGGGGGCTATCTATTTCAATGGTAGCCCTATCTAATCTTGCAAGAGGAAGAGAGAGAAGGAATAGTCAGGACGGATGGAAAGATTTTTCACTGGTGCTTAGTCAATACTAATTTGACATTCCTAGAATTTTGGTAGTTAATATGTTACTAGACATCAATCAATTATGATCTATGAGTGTAAACTATTTAATTAAATAATTAAATATAAATTAAAGAAATATAATTTATTTAATCCTAAATATAGTAGAGGGATATGATTTATATCCATTTTCAATTTATTTATGAGTCTAATGGATCAAGCGTAAAGAATATTTGAAGAGAGAAAAAGTGATTTAATCAAGTTAGAATTGAATATAAAACTTAAAAAACTTTTGGTTCAAATTTAAGATATTTTTATAAATAAAGACTAAATTTAGATGATAGATCTTATTTGGATATAATTAATATTTAATTAAATTTTACTATATTTATAATTAAAGTTTAATTAAAATTATAAAATAACTTAATTGAATTAACAAAAGTTCCAAGCCCTATTATTATAATTCAATTGGCATACTCTTCTCTATATCACTTGTAGAGTCTCTTAACTTGTTAATATGAATACTTGCAGCTAAGAGATATGGTGAATTAATAATCTAAAGAGATGTTGTAAAACTAAGCTCGAATTAGGACATGTTTCATCCTTAAATCCTTTGAATTTAAAAGTGGTCTCTGCCTTAATAAAAAGAGAGGGCTTCCCATTTATGTGTCAGGGGCTAGATTTGGTCATTCTTTGCATATTAGCTTCATTTTAAAGAGAAAAAAAATCATCCTCATTAATAAGGACTTCATCAAGATGCGCCTTTTCTAGTTGGTGGTAGCCCAATGGTTGATAATAGGGAATACAATTATCTTCTCTATAAAGAATTCGAATAAGGTGCTAGTCCATTTCAAGGAACCGGTGCTAGTCCATTTCAAGGAACTTACTTTAAGGATTGCAAGGAGAGGTAAGACAATGAAATTTCTTCTTGAGGAGGTGGGATGTATTCCAATTTTTTAAAGGTGTTAACATCTCCTATAACTTGGCTTTAAGTTTTCTTAAAGAGCTTAGGTGAAGTGCCTAGAGGATTAGGTTGAGAGACAACAATAAAGACAGAGTTAGGATTAGGTATAAAGTGACATAAAGTTACACTCTTTACTGAAATATTAAGGTTTATTGAGTGATTTGGGAGTGCTTCAGGTCATTTTAAGTAAAGATGTGGTTGATTAGGGCTTGCAGACCTAAACTTAGTAAAACATGTGTAGACGTAAGATATGGAATAAAAGTGGTAATGAAGAGAACAAAAAGTGTTGTTGACAGAGGCAAAAGTTCTAAAATATGAGGACAATATAGTGATATAATAAGAAAGAGTGGTGTAAAAGGTGATAGAGGTAAGGTGTGTGAACAGAAGCATCTTAGAGAGATAGGAAGATGTACTTGAAGATGAGGCTTGGGTAATAGGAAAAAAAAAGCTTCAATTGAGAGCTGAGGACAATAGAGTGATATAATAAGAAAGAGTGGTGTAAAAGGCGATAGAGGTAAGGTGTGTGAACAGAAGCATCTTAGAGAGATAGGAAGAGGTACTTGAAGATGAGGCTTGGGTAATAGGAAAAAAAAGCTTCAATTGGGAGCTCCATGCTATAGTCATGGTGTTGGAACTAGAGTCTAGTTCCTTTCCCTTTAAAGAAAGGAATCAAAAGAGTCAATAGGTAAGAGAGATCACGTCTATACTGTTATCAAAATATGGTAAGTCAATATTGAGTTTAACTAAAGGAAAAGTAATAAAATAGGAAAACACAAGGTATCTATTAGTGAGAGTGTAGATTTAAGGCTTAAGTCCAACCCAATAAACCTAGTTCAAATTTAATCTCTATCAGTTAACACTATCTATGAGAAAAAATTTGAAATCTTCTTATACTCTCAATTAAAAATATTAAATCAACTGAGTTATTACTATCCAAGAAAGAATAATGGACGTTGATGAAAGTAATTCATTCACAAAACTTTATGAAATAACGTACACCCTTAAATTTTCTTATGCTAATGAGCAATTTGAGGACCAAGCTACCAGAATTTTAATGTTTCAGTAGCAAGTTAGAAAATTGTTATAAAAAAGGCAACAGATGTATGAGACCATCGTCAAAAGGAGCTACATCTATACCTATGTAATCAATAACACTAAAACATGGCATATAGAGGGCAAGCTTGATGGTTGATAGCCTGTTGATGCCCAGTTCCCTAGTGGAGCCATTATCAATCCGATATAAGATGCTAATCTTGGATACTTATGATAAAATGCATAATCCTATTGATCATATGAATTAATATAAGGAACTTATAAATTTTCATGGTGAATCTAACATTATTAAATGTAAGGCCTTCTCCTTTACTCTTTCAATAATTAACTACAAAGTTTATAATACAGTTAACTAAAAAAAACATAAACCTAGAGATTTCACTACATAGTATCTACAGCTTAAAGATATGAAGAAAGCTTAAAAGATTACCTATAAAACTTTAGCTTTGAGGGGACCTAATTCTTTAGTCTCTACATAGCGGTGGTAGCAATAACCTTTATGACAGGACTGAATCATTGTCTGCTTTGGCCAAAAAAATGACTATGAAGTTTTAAAGAGTTATAAATTAGGGAACAAAAATTTTTGGATTTAGTTGAGAAAAATATAATAAGCTTGACAAATAAAAATAATGAGCATAAAAGAGGAGTTCATCTTCATTCAATAAAGCCTATAAGAAGAAATCATAGACATAGCAAGCTAAAGTCAATAACAAAGGAAAGTTAGAGGACGTCTTTCATAAATTCAATAAATCAATAAATATGGTAGTTGATTATATTTTTTATAATGAATTAGTCCAAAAAAAAAAGAACAACTACTAACATTACTAAAATGGACCAGGATTTATGATGCGTTTGGACATGAAACCGAGAGTTGCAAAAATTTTAGAAGAGTGGTCAGCATGTTTCTTGAAGAAAAAAAACAAATATATGTATAAAGTAAAAACTAAAACATCGACTTACATAAAGATCAAGAACCATTGAACGGAATAAGTAGGCACACCTTACTCGAAGGATGACTCACATGATCATATAGGAGATTATAAAGATTTAGGATCTCATATAAAGAAGGCAGCACGAAAAAAATTCAAGATGAACAGCTCATTTGAGGAATTATTACCAGTAGAGATAAACTCTAAAATGTATTTACTTTGTCTTCAATAATATGGCCCATTTTGATTCAAAGGGAATTACTAAAAAAAATCTATAGGATAAAAATCCTCAAGTATAGAAGAAGTCCTTTACCTCCTTATAATTGAATAAAAACCTACAAGTTAAAAAGTCTCAAATGTAAGAGAAGTCCCTTAAGCTCCTTTATTATTAACGAAAAACCTACAACCCCAAAACCTCAAATCTAGGAGAAGTCCATTAGTTATATAGAATTGAATAATAACTTATAAGCTAAAAAGTCTTAGATTTAATAAAAGTCCTAGCTCCCCATAATTGAAGGAGCACATAAAGGCCTTAGGTATAAGATAAGTCCCTTAAGTTTTTTAGATTAAAAAGAAAATATAAGCCTAAAAGAATTAGGTCCAAAAAACTCCCCGACTCAAAAAAAATGTGTAAGCCTAAAGACATCAAGTCTAAGAGAAGTCCCTTCAACTTCCTAGTTAGAAAAAACTTATAGGTTTAAATGGCTTAGTTATAAGAGAAGTACTTTTAAGTCTCTAGCTAAAAAAAAACCTACAATTCAAAAAGCTTCTGGTCTAGGAGAAGTCCCTCCAATTACCTAGCTTCAAAAGAAAACATATAACTTTAAAAGCCTCAAGTTTAGGAGGGAGGATATGTAGCCACAACAGGGAAGGAGCAGGAGACTAATTCACTTTCTTTTTTCAAAGAATTTATTCAATAAAAGGAACTAAGTTCCTTAAAAAGGAATAATTGTAACTAAATTATTAATTTTTTACCAAATCCACTAACCTTGAGGACAACCCAATAGAGGGAACTTTCACAAGAAATCATACTAAGACATTTGCCGCCTTGAGCTCTCTGTCTTGAGAAAATTCTATTAGCTAAAAAAATAAGTAAAAAAGAAGCTTCCTCACTTTTAAGCCCAATTAAAGAAACAACATATTGAAATACCTAATGCTCTCATTTAAATCATTTAGAAATTTTATTAGGAAAAATAGTCAGATCACATATGCTCATTAAATTCATTTGAAGTCATGGAAGTTGGATAAGGTAAAGAAGTTAGACTCCATAAAATAATCAAATTCATTATATTATCTTTTGAAATTTGATAAGGTAAGGGAGCTAGATTTCACAAGCCCCTGTAAAGTTCATTTGCTTTTCTTTCATATGTCAAGGTGGAGCTAGACTTCACTAGTTTATCACATTCCTTTTAATATTCTTTTAGAAATTGTCAAGGAAAGGGGGTTTAAGCTATGCTAATATGACAACCTTATTAAAAATGAATACATATAAATATATTGGGATGTAGAAATTTAGTTTTAAGAAAAAGAACTGGATATACCCAAAGAACTAATACATTCACACCCACTATATATAGGAGAAATAAAAGAAAAATAAGAAATAAGGGGCCTAGATGGAAAGAGGTGCATATCTTGAAAAAGATGAGTTGCCATTATCAGGGTTAAGAGACTCCTTACACACAAACTAATGACTTTAGGATCGCTATCAAAACCATAGAAATTCATCAATTTCTTTAATTTGATTTGACTTATACTCAACGAAAGCATTAATAATGTCCATATCTATAAACAAAAAAGTCTATGAGCTTCTTTTATACAACCTTCCTATAAGCCTCAAAACCTTTCATCGTCACATTAATATTCCATTCTTGAAATACTTGAACTATGATGATAGTGACGGATGATGTCAAACTTGAATTCGCCACCCTTGAACATTGCATTTATAATGTAGCACCTACTTTTACTGAGCACACCCTGTGAAAGCGGTACGCTAGAGCAGTCAAACATAACTCATTACAAATTTTTCTTAAACATCACATGCATTTTTTAGAAAACCAATATTCATTAATGGCCCATTTTATTTATAAACATTTTCAATTTACAAATGTTACAATCAATTTACATATCATCAGAATTTCAGTAGTCACTTGTTACACATTGTCAAAATTTCACTAATCTTTTGGGCCCATTACAAATACAAAATGTATTTGATCATAACTGTTATTACAAATATAATTTATTTATAAAATAAATGAAACTTGCGAAATACAATATTTAAGACTAAATCTACAGAAAATATATGCAAACGTCAACTGATCTCAACCTCTATCTCTTACTTAAATGCAGTGGTTAGACTCTAGTTGGTCTAACTAGGTGTCCCCTCTGAGCCTGAAAAATATGTTGCAAATTTTGGGGTGAGTTTTGCAAACGTAGTGAATAGACTATCCTCGATGGTTCACCCATCACACATAACACATATAGTTCATACTTCAAAATCACATATACTTCATTTCAGCATATAATACACATCATTTTACAATTCACATTGAACGCAGTCAAACAATTCATTTTGATCATTTAAAACATACATATCAATTATATATGCAATGTTCGTGAGACTTGAATTTGTTTATTATGTTGTTATGACCTAGTGTCTTTTTACTGTCCCGTATCTGTTGTGAATACCTGACTCTATTTTAATGTCCCTTATCTATTGGAGATACAGAGCTCTTTATACATTTAGCCTTAGGATCTTACAATAAACATTTTAGCTTTAAGCTCTTTTTCATTCGCGATTCTGATCACAACTGCCTTTGTATTTCATGCAGTCATGGAATAAATTAATTTCACATATTCAATCATTATGTTTAGTCTAATGCATTCGTATTCACTTTCTCATTCACATTGATCATCGGACTTAGTTCGGCATTCAACATATAAGTTGAGAATCACTTATTTCAATCCAATTCATATACAATAAGCACTTCCTAGGTTCTCACATTTATCAAACTCCTCAGACTATTAATATTCGAAATTGTATCAATCACATTCACATTCACATTCAGTAGTAATTCAATACAAAAATTTAAAACAGAACAAACAATAAAAGTGAGACCATCTAGGTCGATTCACATTATGCTCCAGATTAGCATTAGCTTCTATGATCCGAAAATGACTGAATGCTGATGTTCTATCCTGTATATCAACATTATGCAATACACATGTTACACACACAATATTAATTGCACAATCATATAATCATTCAATTATGCACATATGTATATGTGTAATGCATAATGCATTATCATATTGACAATTCTGGGTGTATTTCCTTTATTCACATCTCATAATCATTTAACAACATCCTTCAATCACTCTTTAACACCTAATGAACTTTACTCACTTTACTCACTTCATTCATCATCATCTAGGTTCACTTAAGATCTCATTCAAGCCTAATTACCTCTTATGGAAGCACCCTAGCATTGGTTGGTTCAAACTTCACTCAAAAGGTAACTCTTTTTCTCCACAGATCTAGCCACGATGGGGGTATCCCTGCCATGATCGTGAAAAAACATTTTGGGCTTGGCCAATATCGTGTTGTAAGGGCCACGATCGTGACAAAAACCTATTTTTGTCAGGTCGCGATCGTGAGGTGAAGGCCACGATCGTGCCCTGCAAATTTCTTCCTCCATTCATCCGAATTCAATACATATTTTAACAGCAATTTCACACCAATTTTTCCATAATTCACCACCTTTAACACAACACTCCACACTAGTTCAAATACCAATTTGATTGCCTTAAACTCTCAACCTATAATCATTTGATTTATCACATTTAAAAAATCCCATCATTCACGCAATCCTATCCTTTTTCCATAATATCTCATTCATAAAGCATCAAACAATTCATTCACTATGTTATGTCCTCATTTAACACTCTAACATTTCACATTTAAATACATTGCCATCAACATCTTTTTCCTTAAAGTATAACATCAAGATCAATCATAATTTATCACTCATTTAACCAACTTTTCCCAACACTAAAATGTTCATTTTATGGCCCAATTAAGTCCAAAAGTATCATAGTTATATACCTTAATTAGTTCAACCATTGCAAAAATCAAAACATTACCATGAAAATCACTGCCCACGATTGTGGCTTACCCTGCTGCGATCGTGACATAAACAAATCTCCCACTTTTCCTGCAGTTTTTCAGTTTTTTTAAGACAAATTTTTAGGTCAGCTTTATATGACCAGTATGACCTAGAAAATGGGGTATTTAGACAACACCTTATTCTAAACAAATGTTCCTATATGTATTAAGTTCTAATGACATCAAATTCATGAAGTTGGGTTCAGTATTTTATAAGTTATATCCCAAATACTACAGGTTGTTCTCATACCATGACAACAAATAATTCTCAAATTTAAACAAAATTTCTATACCCTTAACGACAAAATTCAAATTCAATTCCTTTATAAAAATTGTAGTCATATGTCTTTAGTTTAATATAAATCAAAAATCGTCTCATTTGGATAGCTAAAAATAAAGATATGGCCAAAATACATATACATGTTCAGTAAAAACACTCCATCTAACACATTCCAGCACACATTTAACTTCACTTTCTACTTCCATTTCAGCTCAATATCAATCATAGACAAAATTTATTCTATGATTGATCATTAACAACAAAAATAGAACATACCATAAGTTATTTCTCATCACATACACAAGGACAAGGCATTTATGTCTGCATTAGTTCATCAACATTCAAGCCCTCTTTCTACTCCATCTTCTTCTTTAATCTATCTCTAAAACAACTAATAAAAATCCACATTTTTATTTCTCCAAAACAGACTCATTTAACAAATTAAAAGAACAATGTAGTACTTACTTGATTAGCTCTACTCTTCTTCAAAAATTACCGTGAACCCTCGTTTCTAAAACATCACACTATCATCTTTCATGGAAGCATGGTGCAACATCCCACTACTATAGGGTACATGCCCAAACTTTTAGGAACATTCAAGTACATATCCTATGATAATGGTATGTTAGAGCAAAACAGATCCAACTTACACATGACATCATCTAATATAATCAGAAGTCATCAAATTTTAAAACTATTCATTGCAATCATTCACAACTATATACACTGCCCTCATTAGACGAATATATACAAAACTTGATATAGGTTCTAGCACAATCTACAAAATTAGAGCTATAACTCTCTGACGTTAGCTGACAGACCTCTTAGCCATAACTTAGTCCAAAATGTTCTTCTAATCCAGAATAAATACTAAACCTCCTGTCTTGTACCTGAAAAATCACGTTGCAATTTTTATAAATTTTGCGAACTCAATGAGTGAACTATCATTGATGAATTCACCAGATTACAAACACATACCACATATTTCACATATGTTCATTCAGATCATATATACACTCTAGATATTCTCACAACATGGTATATCATATAATTTCACATTTTACAAGCCAAGTATAACAAATAGATCATATCAATTTTATCATTCGTTTCAGCTTTACAGATCATTAAAAGAAATTTATTCTTATAATGTTATGTGCATGAGATTCAACTTTTTTTTTCTTATTATTATGACCAAGTGCCTATCACAAACTTATACAAATACCGGCCCACATGGCTCAGTCAAATAGAATCATAGAGCATAGCTCTACGTGCAAAATTAGAAATCACGGAGTAAAGCTCTACGTAGAAGTACTTCATACTGGCAACTCAGGTCACAATGCCTTTATCTGAGTATGCAATTTATGAAATGCAACAATTTTAGAAAATCTCATATATCACAATCTTATACAAATACTCAGACAAGGTTTCACAGTCATCGGACCTAAGCCCGACATTCGACTTTTGTTAAGAATCAAAATTCAAATTCATGTCAAATCAAAACACTCCCAATACATATCCAACTATTAAACTCCTCGGACTTCACATTCACAAATATCACATTTTTGCACAAACGTACAAGTGTTCTTTTATGCACATCAATATATAGAAAGTATGCACAATGAATGTTCAATGACAATTCCGGGATATCATATTGATTCTAATCATCAAAACATTCAGATATCAAGCCCTCATTAATATCATTTGTATTTATAATTTGGACCATTATAAAACAATGTGAAATCAATATCATAACCCAATTGATCACTTCAGATTTTCTACCCATATAATTTCAGGTCAACTTTGCATAATTAATCTGATAGGGTAAATGATAAAATTACGTAAAACTTCCTTCTGCAAATTTGTTCTACAGTGTCTTAAGTTTCTTATGACTCCAAGATCATCTAATCTGATTCAATATGCAATGAGTTATGCACAAATTTCCACAGACTGTGCACATGTGAACTTTTGGCTAGTGCATGATCATACCCTCTAATTATACAACTCATATCTTTCAGCCCAGATATCGAAAAATTACAAACTTTATACCAATTTAAAGCTAAGAGAATAAGATAAAACTTTGGTGAAGAAACTCAGCCTAATTCGGCCTACATCAATACAGTTTATTCAATAACGACAGGACAAGATTTCTGTCCCTGGTAGTGCTACAGCCTAAGCTCAGACTTAATTTCATGCCAATTTTGAAAATCATAGAGATAGAATTAAAATTCGAATTCTTCACAAAAGTTGTATACATATGTCTCTAGTTTAATATGAATTAAAAATAAACTCATTCAGATATCTACAGCTCAAGTTATAATTAGAAAACGGAAGCATGATCATGAAAATTTTCCAATTCATAACATTCCAGCAGACTTCCTCAATTTCATCCTATCAATTACTTTCAAATCAATTCAGATAACTCTAAAATTTTATGGAGAGAAATAAAAATGTCTTAGAAATCTATTGGTCCAAGTTTCAAGTTATTTGGAGTTCGGAAGAGAAAGTTATAGGCAAAAGACTTAGGGCTGTTTAATGAAAGACTCTAGTTTTAAACCCACACATATAAACCATCACCTTTTCTCTCTCCAACATGCCAACTTCATCTTCTTCCCAAGCCAAGTTTTTCTTCTTCTCTTCTTTATCGAAATAACTCTTTCATTTCATTCTTTTTTATTTCTATTTTCTCCAGACTAAGCACAACCCTTCTAACTTTTTTATCATGCATTTCTAACTTCAAATCACTCTCTAAATAAGTCAGAATCATATTTACACTTCAACAATCATAAAATTCAAAATCCCATGTATTCCCTCTCTCTTTCTACTGCGTTTTCATGCTTACTACACTTGTTTCATTTTTTTTTTCATTTCCAAACTCTTTCACTTCAATACTCATCTATTCAACATTTCCATTTCCAAATACAATCTCCAAATATATCAGAATCAACTGTACACTTCAAAACTTACAAATCCAAAATGCCACATTTTCATTCTCTCTCAACTGTCAATTTTTTTTTACGTTAATGACTACACCAATTAATTCAAAAGATCACTTAAACCCATTCTAACTTATCTTTAGCTCATCAACGTACATAAGTCAAAACCCAAGGCCCAATTTTAATAATGTGGAATGGAGTGGTTTAAAAAAAACAAAAACTTACACGCATTCTTCCTTGCTCCTCTATGTCTCTGTCGCCGTTTCCCACACATAAATTGTCGCATTCAATTTATTTTTAATAAAAGTCAGGGGGCCTACATCTTCTCTTTCGCCCCGGCCTACAAAACCTCAGGACCGACCCTGAACCCATCATCTAAATTATTCAATACCGCAACCTCAAATCTCGACCCATGCATGCATGTATATTTTTACACCATAAAAACATCATCAAGCTACTTACTTGTTTCAGCTACAAAGACAACCAATGAGGGACAAAAACACAGAGCAGAGAATGCTTTAGGTGAAGAAAACAATGAAGAACATAAGCTATAGTGATCAAAGTTGCGAATACCGTACCGGACTTGGTACCGGATTAAGTTCTAGTACAGTAATGTACCAGTACCGGTCAATACCGGGTACCGTTTCAGGTAATTTTTTATATTTATGAAATAGTCCCTGAAATTTTTAACATTTGCAAAATAGTCCACTGATATATTGTATAGTTATATACTGTATACTTTACAGGTTTACATCAACCCTGTTTCCGAAAATCATAATAATAAATAATAATCACAATTAATAATTTAATATAAAATTACAATAATTTTTAAATATTTCACATATAAATAATAACCACAATTAATATGAAAAAAGAGAATCATTATAATACAAATATAAAAATAAGAATAATACAAAGTATTTAAAATATTACAATAATATAATTTCAAGATTTTAATAAATAATAATTACATCAAAACATCCAATAAAAGAACAATAAATATCCTTTAACTATTACAATTTCATCGTGACAAGGAAACAATCAAGTTGAAGTCAAACCTGAAACAAAAACATTTACAATTACATCACATATATAGAATTTAACATAAACTGATAAATATCAAATATAAGTAAAATTAAAAGAAGAGGAAAAATAACCAGCAATGAAATTAAATCACCAACAGGAGGATACCCGCTATAATTGCACTGACTCTAGTTATCATTTGGTACAAATCTTTATTATTGAGAGGAGCTTCATCTTCATTATTATTCAAATTTAATGCACCAAATGACATGTCAAGACTTTCCCATCCAATATTATCTTCCAAGTCATTGATATCTACCAAATTCGGATCTTGAGAAACCCAATCTACCAAAATATCGATGTTATCAATGAAAATTGGATCATTTGAACTGCTTGTACTATTAAGACTCTTCGTAAACAATAAATTATAATTATTAAAAAATTATAAGAAATTATATTGAAAATAATAATGATAATAAAATATTTTTCTCGACAATTTCCTATAATTTCTATTTCTAATAATCACAAAACAATTCTCAACAATTCCCATTTCTAACAATCACAAAACATTCATAAACAATTTCCATTTCCAACAATTCTCATCAATTCTCATTTCTAACAATCACAAAACATTCATAAATAATTTTCATTTTCAACAATTCTTGACAACTTCTATGAATTCCTCTTTTGACAACACTCATGGGAGAGGATTTCCAAGAATCTAATTTAATACTCAGTAGAAGAAAAAGTGTGGCAGCGAAGTAGACAGACGTTGTAGATATGTGATGAAGCTACGTCAAGCTATATAGGAGAGCAGCCTGCAAAATGTAAGAACTTGATCAGTAATGGTGCATGCAAGTGACTATTATAAGGGAAAGTACAGATGATTAAAGTTGAACATTAACCATTCATGTGTTTAAGCTGTGTGGTTTCCGATGGATTGTAGTGAAAAAGGAATTCTTAGTATCTTAGAGGGCAAAAGTAACAATAACATCTAACAAAATTTTTGAAAAGATGCAATATTTGAAAAAGTTTAATAATGCGCCATCTTATTTTTAATTAGTAAAAGTCAAAAACATATGTATTATATTATTTATGACAGGTCACTTGGGTCCTTCAAGAAGGGCATTTTTTTGGAAAACTAAATGAGTGTTTTTTGTAACTCGTCAAGTTTTGGAGAAGGATATTCAAGCTGGTAAAAGTTTTAGTTAGTTTGCAAATCCATGTCTAACAACTTTAGTTGTCATGTATTGTTTTATGCTGCACATTCCTTACTAGTACAGGTAGAAAACATTTTAATAATTTGATAACCACGTATAAATTGTTAATATTCTAACAAGACTACTAGATGTTTTAGGTTGTGATGGATTTTAAGGCTAAAAATTATAAAATAAAGGACTAGAAAACATGGTAACTTTAAAAGTTGCCTCTAGGGTTTGTATTAAAAATTTAGAATCACACTTAGGAATTTAGACAAACAAAAGTATTTGAATCTAAAGAATAGATTTGTAGAAATCACTTTTATAATTCACTTTGAATTATCTAAGAATAAAATCCAGGAGAAAAGAAAGCATTAAACATGAAAAATTAGTTTATCTTCTTGTTCTTTAAATGTTAAAAACATAAACATATATGTAAAAGAAGTCCTTGAAACTCTTACTATAATGCAATAGGGATTCCGACTAAATTTTTAAAGCAAGACTATATTGAGGTTTTAAATTGCGGATTGTATGTTATACTGTGGTTGTGGGTTATTGTGGTAATGGAGTAGATTGTAAGCTCAATTTCATAACCACATTTACATTTGTGGTCCAAATTAAAACCTTGAATAGTATTATGGTTCATAAGGATTCTTATTATTATTTAATACTTAAAACCTAAATTAATGAGGCCAAAATTTGAAATGTAAATGCTTTCTTTTTTTTGTAAGGAAGGCTAAACTAGCTTTTATCTGCATCATTCTCTATGGCTTGGTGAGAATCAACTTTAACAACTAAAGGTTGTTAAATAGCATCAACTAACCCTTAATTAGTGGTTCCTCTCATTGAGTCCCAACTTCAAGTTCACATTCACATTTTTTAAAGTCCTGTGCCTCTTCTTTCTTGGCCAGACGTAGATTTTTACTAAGGTAGTTGCAAGTTATAATGACCTCTTCCATTACATAACACTTATGTCCTTTATTTTCTCTTTTACTTCCACATTGTCTTGAGTTCAATAAAGGTTTATAATAATGGAAGCAACACCTTTTGTATAAGACTCGCCATATGACTCCAAATATAACTCTTTATTAGCTCTTTTTGCAACACTATAGTTGCCACACATTTGGATTGGGTCCAACACACTATACTCGCCTTTTTGTACCCATCTTTATGAAGATATTCCATTAGTTGGACTATCTTCCCAATTCACTTTCTTCAACTACAACAACTACTTGCTTTTCATGAATTGCCTATAATGATTCTTTTCAATCTAAAAGTTAGGCATATATTAACTATGAATTTTGACATATCAAAGATACCCATCATCTCTTTTATTCATATCTTGTGTAAATTTTTCATCTTTCTTTAGCCTCCTTCACCTTCATCACACACTATAATAGAGTTTGCATCAATTTGATTAGTTGTTTTATCAACACCAAGAATATCACCAAGCTTTGAGCCAACAAGATTTGGAACGTTCAGGATTGTTGTTTAATCTCTTCAGCTTCTTGTCCTATTGTTTCAGCCTATCTTTAGGTGATTTGATTTGTGGTTTAGATGTTTTAGCTTGTTGTTCAAGTGTTTAGCTTGTTGTTTAGTTGCTTCAACATATCTTTTTGCACCTTAAGTTTAGTTTGTTAGTTTACTATATTCTTTCTTATGGGAGTTGTCACTTGTTGAAAATGAGCTTCAAGTTTGTCGAGTCTCTCAAGAATTTCCAAGACTAACTCATATCTCTCTTGATTGCTAAACACTTCTTTACACATCCTTTTGCTACATGTTGTTGTTAGGCCAACTCAATCCTTTGTGTGCCCTTTCACTTTTTGTAGACATTGTTGAACTCAAGCTCTAATACCAAATTATTGGAGGAAGAATAGGAAACATTCTAACAATTTTATGAAACACATAAGCTGTAAATCTACGTTTGTTAGAAGTTTTAAGTTGTGCTTGAATTTAGGTTTGTAATGCTAGCCTTTATTTTATAAAGGATCGAATAAAAGGATAGATTTTAGGAATCATTCCAAGGATTTTTGTTTAGGTTAGGAATCATATCTAGGAATTGAAACTAAGAAAACTATTGGAATCACACCAATAAAATTACTTTTGGAGTAGAAATCACTCCTAATTGTTTGACGTTCACTCTTAGAAATGAAAGCTTAAGACTTGAAAAATCAATCTATCTTTTTATTCCTTACTAGTTGAAAACTAAAAAGTATAATACTTTTTGAAAACTAAAAAGTATAATACTTTTATTATATATTTACTTAAATGGTTTACAAGAATATATACAAGAGATATCCTTAAAATATATCCTAGAAATTAGGGATATACACAATTGTGAATAAGAGTTGTTTTTCTCTATATTGTATTTCTTAGAGAATGTAGTACATATATACCTGAATAG
The DNA here is from genome assembly GCA_027575705.1 of Erythroxylum echinodendron. Lineage (NCBI taxonomy): Eukaryota > Viridiplantae > Streptophyta > Magnoliopsida > Malpighiales > Erythroxylaceae > Erythroxylum > Erythroxylum echinodendron. Next base: position 24,328,514 of record JANZXR010000003.1, read on the forward strand.
GAATACTGGATAGGATAGAGAATCTATACAAATATAGGAGATAATCCTAAGATAATGCTATCTAATATAATCTGACTACAATCAGATTATCACAATATTATGTGATAATACTGTATCTTGACCACACTCTCCCTCAAGTTGGATCATAGATATCAATCATGTCTAAGTTGGTCATACATTCTTCAAATACTTGGTCTTTGAAGTCCTTTGGTAAATACATCTATTGTCTGCTTCTTCATTGGTACATAAGTTAGGCATATTGTCCCATCTTCTATCTTTTCCTTGATAAAACGTCTATCAATTTCCACATGCTTTGTTCTCTCATGGTGGATTGGATTGTGTGCCATGCTTAGGGCGGCCTTGTTATAACAATAATGCTTTATAGGTGACTCAAAATTGATTTCCAGTTTTGTCAGCACTCTTTTTAACTAGAGACTTTCACAAATCCCTTTTGCAATTGCTCTAAGTTCAGCTTCTGCACTACGCTTGGTTACCACCTTTTACTTCTTACTTTGCCACGCTACAAAATTTCCCCACACGAAAGTGCAATATCCATTCTATCATCTTCTAACCTTGCCCAATTTGAATCAATATATATTTCAATTGTTCTTTGATCTCCCCTTTTGAATAATAATAATTTCCTAGGAGTACCCTTTAAATACCGTAAGATCTTATAAACTGCCTCAAAATGCTTATTCGTGTGTGCATGTAGCGACTTACAACACTCAGGCAAAAGCAATATTTGGTCTAGTATGAGACAAATAAATTAGCCTTCCTACTAGTGTCTGGTTTATTCACGGTTAACAGTTTATCTTCTTTATCTTCAAACTTTGTACTTTCAGTGGTTGTGGTGCTTGGTTTACATCCTAACATTCCTGTCTCCTTCAAGAGATTAAGAATGCACTTTCTTTGTGAGTTGTAAATCCCTTTCTTTGATCTAGCTACTTCCATGCCTAGGAAATACTTTAGCTCTCCTAAGTCTTTAACTTCAAATTCTTTCCTCAAAGCTAACTTGAGTCTTATAATTTCCTCTACATTATCACCAGTTACAACAATATTATCTACATACACAATCAAAATTGTCTTCTTACCTACTCATAATGATTTAGCGTGCCAATTTTACTTATTTATTTTTTTAACCTGCATCATTTTTTTATTGTCACATCTGTATGTGGGTCTACCAGAAACAGCCTCTCTACTATGTAGGAGTAAGGCTGCGTATTATTAGACTTCCGCAGACCCTGCTTTATTGTAAGATTTCAAACTGCATGATGACGATAATGATGATGATGATAGAAACACTTAATTCATTCATCTATTAATTTTATTTTTAATCAATATAACTTTTTAATTTTTAGGAAAAATTTTATTTACATATTTTTTAATAATTACTCATATTTACGCAGATATTTTTTTAATACTTGGAATTTCTAATTTTTTAAATTATGAGATTTTTAAAACATAAAAATATTAAAAGGGTCTTCATATTTTTACCCTTATAGAGTCTATTAAGATCGTGTTTTAGGCTTTTAGCACTAGAATAATTCTATTAGTGAAATTTAAAAAAATAATAAAAAACTCCAGGCATTGAAAGAAATATCTGCATAAATATGAAACTAATTTGATTAAGACCTTCCATTGGACGATTACATTGCTCGTGAGCATCAAACCATTCTAGAGCCATTGCACTTTGACCCCTTTCCCAATCTCGGTATCTTGCGGCCCTGGTCGCTCTCTCTCCTTTTCTCCTACTCAAAGAACAGCTCCCCACTTCAGTATTCCTCCTACTCATTAACAAACAAATAGAGGCAAAAACAAAATTTAAAGGGAAAATGAAAGAGACCCATCAGTCTGATCAAAAGACAATTTTCTCCTCCTCAATCTTCTTGTTTCTATAAGTTCTGCAAATTGTGTACCTGGAACTGAAACAGAGAGTGAAGATCAAGAAAAGATGCAGCAACAAGGGGGGCCCTCTGACTTGACTCACCTTCAGTCCACCATGCAAGCAATCGAGTTCGCTTGCGCTGCCGTCCAGGTCCTCTCTTCCTCTCAGTTTCCCTTCCCTGTACTTTATGACTCTGGTACTGACTCCGTCAGTTTTCTTCTCGTTATTCATTTTCTGTTTGCTTTGTTAGAAAATTCAAAAAATTTCAAATAAGAGAAGAAATAAACAGAGCACAGCAAAATCTATAAGGAATCGGTTCAACTATAATCAAGAAACAATGCCTCTTACCCATCTTAATTGTTTTATGTTACAAGTCATAATCTTTCTTATCTTTGATATAAAAAATTATAGCTTTATTATATTTAGTTGCAAAATACAAGTATAATACTTTAAGGGCATCGCTGTAACTATAATCGAGAGCATTGCTTCTTACCTCCTTTAATTGTTTTGTGGAACTAGTCATAAACTTTCTTATCTTTTCTGTTTAACAAATGGTAGCTTTGGAGTGTTTAATTGGGGAAAACGCATGCACATCAGCTAGATCCTTTATCAGAATCCATTTGGGCATTTCACTTGCTGTTGCAGTATACTTGAGAGAACAGATTACGTGTTTCTACTGTTCTTGTACAGTCTTTAGTGATTTCACATCAAGTAGCTAACTTCTGACGTTGTTGGGGATATAATTGCATATACTTGCAATAATATGTTATGTATGGGCGTTATGTGTTAAACTTTTGTATTGGGATGTTCATTGGTCGTCCCAAATCAATGACAGATGCATATGAATCCAACAGCCGAGGCCACTATTCTGGCACTGAATCAGTCGCCTCAGCCTTATAATGCGTGTATATATATACTCGGTATGGAGGTTACTGGGATGACTATACATATAAGCTCGCTAAAAGGTGTTTGATGTTCATGGTGGATATGATTTTTGTCTATTAGAGAATTCTCAAGTAGCAAATGCAAGGTTTCAAGCAGCTGCAGCAATTCGAGATGCTGCTATCCGAGAATGGGGGTTCCTTTCGAACGATGACAGGAGAAACTTGATTAGGTATATACCTGCAATGTAGTTGTTGATTCCAGTAATGTTTCTTCTCAAAATCAGAGTGAAAGTATTTCTCTTGTGGCAAATTTATCTTGGGATTTATGCTACTCCTTAAAATTCCATTCATTTTGTGTGAACATGTTCCAAGCACAACAAATGGGATTAAACTCCCTAAATTCATATGCTTATTATGTATGAAAGTTAATATTCGGTATTGATTAAACCGTTATCCATTATGTAGAACTTTTTGAGTTTTGAATTATTTGTAAGAGCACTTACCTATTTTATATTGGTCATTACATAATGAAAAAATGGCTTGCAGTTTTTGTTTGAGCTACGTTATACAACATGCTAGTTCACCTGAGGGCTATGTTCAGGCTAAAGTTTCTTCTGTGGCTGCACAACTGATGAAAAGAGGCTGGTAAATTCAACATGTCTTTTCATTTTGTATTACTGCAGGAGTGAATTGTGTGCATCTGGAGTACTTAGTGCATGTAATTGTAACATGTTTCTTTATGATGGTCTCATGATAATGCATTCATGGTGTGCTTTGTATAAAATGGTCGTACCCCTTAAGACTTTAAGCATATTTTCATACAAAAAATCATTAAACATTTATGATGTAACCATTGTTGTCACATGGTGAAGAATTTATAAATTGTCTACCTTTTTCTTGAATGTGCTCTGAGTTATAGTAAATAAATAGCATTTAGTTTTGTCATTTTATATTTATGTAAGACACCATTTTGTAAGAGATTGATGAAAAATACATGGCGGATGATTAGGCAATATGTAGAATGTTATGAAATTGGAATAGATGATGTTCCACCAATTAAAATACTCATGCTTGTGATATGGTTTAGCCCTTCACAATGATTTTTAATGGTAGTAGAAGGCTTTGCTTCACTTATTTTGCAACAACATGTATAATGTCTAAACAGAAGGCTAGTATGTAGTATGCAATTGGTGGCTTGCAATAGTTCCTATAAAGATAAACCTAAATGTAAGGTGATTTATCTTTTGGGCAATTATGTTTTAAGGTGCTATTTGAATTTTGAATTATTTTTTTGTTGTTCTTATTTGTAATATCCAACTATGGTGAGATGGTTCTATTTATTTACGCTCAATCAACTCTAATCATTGTTAGTGAATCTATCATTTTTTGTGAACCTTTGATGCTTGCATGGTATTATATATATTTCGTTAGTTGTAAGAATCATTATCTTATAAAATCTTTGTTGTCTTCAAGGTCTTCATATTGGAGACTTATATTCTGGATAATTGAAACCACGCTGTTATGTAAACTAGGTTATCATTTTTATGGACCAATTCATTTTTAGATGTTTTAGCTAGTGCTTTCTTAGGAACTTAAGTTGCATCACTTGTTCTCTTTAGTTCTTCCACCTATGTAGTTTGAACTTGAAAAGATTAAATATTATAGTAGGAAATGATGTCTTCTTTCTATCCTATGTAGAATGTATATTTTGATCTTTAAGATTTTTATTAAAATTCAAGTCTGACCCCTTGTAGTGTTCAAACAAGCCTTGTATGTTAAAAGAATAATCCTAGTTGACCTCTAAATAAATAGGATCACAAACTCCAATTAGGATTTTGTTAATCTAAGGGTTCATCTGATTTCATTTATGGTTTTTTGTTTTAATGTCCTGATATTGGTTTTTGGTTTTTTCGCATAACAAAAACAAATCTTATTTCATTTTTAATGTTAATGTAGTTACACTTTATTACTGTTAACAATTAAATAGTAAATACTTAAATATAAATTAATTAGTTAAATAATTTAACTTTAATCTTTTATACAATTTTTATTACTAAATATGAATAATATTTTATTATATTTTATTTAAATAAATACTTATACAAGTAAAAATATATAAAAATTTATTTTAAAATTTGAAATATATATATCTTAAAGATATTTTAAATTTAAAGTATTTTATTAAATAATTAATACTTTTATTTTTTAAAATTTATCTAATTATAAAATCAAATAATTTTAATAATTAAATTATATTAGTCATAATTCTTATTTGTAATTAATATTAAATAATTAAATAGTGTATGTTTAGTTGTTGATAAATCATATTATGACAGAGAAAAATGAAATTAGAAAATAAAAATTAGTTTTTATGGTTTTCACAAGTTATAAAAACTGAAAGAAACTAAAAAAAACAGAAACCAAAAGTTCAACCAATTGATTTTTTAAAATGAATTTGAAAATTAAAACAGAAAATATAAGATGAAAAAATAGAACCAAACAGGCCCTAAGTTTACATGACATTTTTCATTTTGGTGAGGGCTTTAGATGAGTTTGTAGGCCAGTTTAATTTACATAGCGGCAGTGGATGGATCCCCATTCCCAGAAAAGTGTCACGTAGACTTAGTTTAATGAAATATTGATTGGAGTTGGTGCTTTTGGCTATTTGAGGATTAATTAAGATGATCATAACATGAAAACTTATTTAAACACTACAAAATGTTAGGATCAAAATGTACCTTCTGCTTTTTATATTGAATTTCGTGCTTCCATTTTGATGGCCTGGAATAGAACCCTATTCCATATGGATCTTGATGATTTTGTTAACCACCTTCAGTTTGAACTTTTGATGATGAGAATAATTACAAGATTCTCAGTCATCACTAAATCTTTACTTGGAAATTTATGAATTCATTGTCCACACCTGACACTTGCTAACAGCTAGATAGATATCTAAAGTTCATATACAAATTGGTATATGATTAAATGTATACACCTTTGGCATGGGTAAATTACTAACTCAGTTTTATGGTGGAAATACTTCATGCTTAGGCATGATTTTACTGCTGCAGAGAAAGAGACGTTCTTTTATCAGGTATACAGTTTTTTTTTTAGCAGCACATTGGCCATCTGACTTATTTATTCTTTCTTCTTTTTAATTTCTTTGAATAATGTCTTCGCTTATGAGCGTAAGGTTTCCTCTTTCCTTGTGTCAATAAGATTCTTTTCTTCTTTTATTTGAATCATCAACCTTCACATTTCTATTCTACTTTTAAAGGATATCCTTATCTATATCTCAAGTTTAGAAATTTACTTCGTTATGTCACCTGTATGATTCAGTATGTATTTCTGGAATATTAAACTGTATTAATGCTTTAACATTTGAGTATGATTTTTTGGAGTTATTCCTTCTAGTACTAGTACTGTTTATGATTGGTAATTAATCCACACTTATTAAGCATAATTGCGATCATTTTATTTAGTCATTGTATAAGTATTTATACTCTGAATGGATTCGGTGAAGAAAATGGTTGAAATTTTTTTTCATCTGCATTGGTATTGTGGCTGCTTCATTGTGCTTGAGGACAATCAGATATGTTGTTTCTGTGCAAATTGGTATCTTATAGGTTATCTAACATATCCAGAACCACAGGTGAACCAGGCTATTCTTGGCATTCATGGTGCAGACGTCCAGTTCTCTGGAATAAATTTTGTGGAATCGTTGGTACGATATAGGTTATTGCATTTTCTTAGCAGTTTTTCTTCGATATTTCAATGTGTTGCTATATTCCTGACTTAAATTTTTGAAATATGCAGGTGTCAGAGTTCTCACCATCTACTTCCAGTGCCATGGGCCTTCCAAGGGAATTTCATGAGCAATGTCGGAGGTCGTTAGAGCTAGACTATTTGAAGGTTCTTTTGGTTCTCTTTCAACTTTTAGTATGGTCCATTGCCTGGAGACGATGGTTGCATTTACAACATCTTATTGTACATGAAAATGTTTTATCCTTTTGTGTTTCCTTCCCTTACGTTTTTCATTGTTGGTAGACATTCTACTGCTGGGCAAGAGATGCTGCTGTAAGTGTAACAAATAAAATTACTCAATCTGATGTTGAGGTACCAGAGGTTAAGGTTTGTACTGCTGCTCTACGTCTGATGCTTCAAATCCTAAACTGGGATTTCCGTTACAAAACAAGTGGCAAACAAAATGGTATAGATGTCTTTGCACGTGGAGTTAGGGCTGACAGTTCATCTAGAAGGTCGGAGTGTACCTTAGTACAGGTATTTTATTTAATTTTTTGAATATTTTTTATTTAAGTTCTCAAGGTTCTGTAAATAAAAACGGTGCAATCTTTAACTCTTTTCTGTTGTCTGAATCTTGAGAGTGGCTATTCTGTGCAGAGGGGCCTGAAGTTAAGACATTTGTCTCCGTAGTATTACTTATCTAGGACCATTATTTGGACAACCTTCGATTAGATTATTCAGTGAATTTGGACATTGTACTAAGTTTTGGAGTGCAAAATTTTCTACTTGTGATAATAGTATTTGATCTAGCCTCAAGTCTCGGGTTTAAGTCATGGTGTCCTTTATGTTTAGTTATGTGATTTGTTGTGATTTTTCCACATTATTTGTGAAGGAGCATTTTAGACTGAAGTATTTAGTCATTCTTGGCATTACTGATTAATAGTCATCAGCTACTGCTTTCGGTCTTCTCATAATTTCAACTTTTCTTTGAGGATTTTCGAAAAGATCCAAGCATTAGCTTATCTCTACCATATATCTTTCTTCTATTAATTGTTGGAAACAAGGGATTGCTGCAGTTCAAAATTGACTTTATCATTTGAGTAATTCAAGTAATTCATGTATATGTTGCTTGTAGCCTGGTTCTGCTTGGCGTGATGTCTTGATTGCAAGCAGTCATGTTAGTTGGCTCTTGGGCTTGTACTCAGCACTGAGAGAAAAGTTTTCGCATGGAACATATTGGCTTGATTGTCCAATTGCAGTCTCTGCCCGGAAGCTTATTGTACAGTTTTGCTCCTTGACAGGAGCCATATTTGGTAAGTGATACCAATTGTTGGGCATCTCTTCAAAATTTTTCACATCGTAATTTATCACCCTGTGTGATTATTTGCATAGGCACTTAGAATCATGGGTTTGCACTGAAGTCCTTTATTGGTGAAAGCTAGTTCAACTAAAATTGACCAGAACATTTCCTATTGATGCTGACATAAAACTTTTGAGCTAGTGGCAATTGCAATTGCAATCATTTGTTAAAAAGTTCCTCCTATATGGTAGTTCCAATGATGTACATTAACTGTAGGACTTCTTATGCCTTTTGGTGGTTTGGCAAGAAATCTTCTATCCAATCAGTTTTATCCCGTTGTTTGTATATAATGGTTGAGTATATGCTTGCACCCCGTGTACTTTTTATATTAAAAGGATAATGCATGCCTTGTACTTTTATATTAAAAGGGTGATGCATCCTTTAACATAACCTGTAAATGGCAGAGTTACTTCATATTCTTGATGTTTCTGATAAACATATATGTAGAATTGAGAATGTTGTGACTAGAATGTCATGAAATATCTTAGGTTTAACTAATTTGCTTATTTATTTGTAATAGTGCTTTATTACATAATAGTTATCAGTTTTCAATTAGTGTCTCTATATACATAATAAAAATCTCTAACATTCTTCCTCAAGTTGGAGAGAATATTTCTAGATTCCCTTGATTTATTGGAAGTTTAATTAATTATAGGCACCTCAATGTGATAATATTATTTTGTAGTCAAGATATTTAATCATATACCATTCTTCCCTATAAATAGGGACTTCATGTACTATGTAATACAGACACTTCTAATATGAACGATTTGACCCATGTTATTTTTGTATTTGTAGATGTAGGTATCCAAACCACATAAATCCTCTGTTCATCTTTCTTTCCTACCCTCTTTCTTTTATTTTCATATTTTAACTTGATATCAGGGCAATCTGAAATAGGATCTTCGAGAATAAATGGAAGAAACATCTTGACTAAATGAAAAAATAATAGGACAAAACAAAAATTGTTAATAGTAAGGTGTGGTACTGTTCACTGTGATATTGTATTATTGTTCACATATGACCAGTGGCTCACAGCAGTATTCTCTAGGTTTTTCTATCTAATTTATATTGGCTATGACACCGTGTTCACTGTGATATTGTATTATTGTTCACATATGACCAGTGGCTCACAGCAGTATTCTCTAGGTTTTTCTATCTAATTTATATTGGCTATGACACCGTGTATAATAGAGAGATTACACCTAGAGTGGATACATATAGGTTTCAACCATTTATTTATTTATCGTAGTGCTCTAATACACAATTTACCCGCAAATATGGTGTATCAAATAGACATAATAAGAATCTTTTGAACAGTATATGGAAGTGATTGTTCAGATTGGATTGAACAATAAAAGTTAGTTCTGAATGATGATTGGGTGAAAATCACGATTGCAAACTTGTTCATAGATTGATAATGTCTTTTAGATTTTATCTCCCATAGACCAAAAATCGTCACACAATCAGAAGGAAAGGAAGACAAGAATAAATGGGAATCAGTCATTGATTGCTGGATTATCATAATGAATAAAAAGTTGTACCCTTATCATGTAAATTGTCCTTATTTCGTTTTCCAAGTAATATGTTTCATTGCATAATCTAGATAACAGGGAGATGCAAATGCATCATTGGATACAACTACTTTCTGGGATAATACAGTGGATTGATCCTCCAGATTTCATCTCTCAAGCAATAGAATGCGGAAAAAGTGAAAGGTTGTTCTTGCTTATTCCCTTTTTTCATTTTATCTGTTCTGTTTCTTATGTAGTTCTTATTCTTATTTTCAGTGAGATGATAGACGGCTGCCGTGCATTGTTATGTTTTGCAACTGTCACAACCCCCTTTGTATTTGATCAACTTGCAAAAGCTATAAGGTCAGCATTGCCATCTACAGTTCAATTATGTTGCTTCAGATTTCTAGTACTCCATTTTCTGATTTAGTAAGGATGTATTACATCTGTGATTTTTGACCATATGAATGTTTTATCTCCATGATCAGGCCCTTTGGCACTCTTATTTTGTTGTCCTCCTTGATGTGTGAAGTTGTTAAACTTCTAATGAATAATACCACCGAAGATGAAGCATGGAGCTGGGAGGCACGTGATATTTTATTAGACACATGGACTACCCTACTTGCGGTAAAACATTTAACTAAATGACCTCTCACTTGTATCCCTTTTGACCTCCTGTTTTGTAGTGCAAACTTTACCTATTTAAATTATTGAATGCGCAGTTTATATCTATGCTTCTGTTTGAGTAGATAGATATGTGGGTGTTATGGCTGAAACTTGCATGAATGATTTCTGTTTGAGCTGTGTCTACGGTTACCTATTTTTCATGTACTGATCTGGCTTTGCTATAGACTGAAGTTCTTTAACTTCTTCAGCCCATTGATAATACTGAAGGGAATGCATTGCTTCCTCTTGAAGGGGTAAATGCTGCAGCCAATCTCTTTTCTTTGATTGTAGAGTGTGAATTAAGAGGTAAACATGCCTTATAATTTGAATTTTCAGCTAGAACATTGGTTATGTTAGCAATATTTAATTATTTTAACATACGGAACTCTATATATTTTTCTGCAGTGGCTTCTGCATTAGCAATGAATGATGATGATGACTCTGACTACCTTCAGGCTTCTATTTCTGGTATGGAAATGGTTTCTTCATATAACCTTCATTAAGTTCCTAAATGGCTGATTTCGGTCGATATCCTAGTTATTTTGGTTTGTTTGGCATCTTTGGGTTAAGGTGACTTAACATCTTTGTGGTACGTCTTGCAGCTATGGACGAACGGCTAAGTTCTTATGCTCTTATTGGAAGAGCAGCAGTTGATGTCACAATTCCTTTACTTACAAGGCTATTTTCTGAGCGCTTGGCACGACTTCATCAGGTACTTGTAATTAGAAAATGTCAATATTTCCTTTGTTGGAGCAGATATTTCTGACTCTATCTCATGTATATATTTGTGCATGTATGTGTATTTCATGGAAACTTGGATTCGCCTAATGTATCCTGTAGGCCCTCTGGAAAAAGTTTTTGAAACTTAAAACTTTCTACGTTGGTTTCATTTCATCACCAATTAGATAGAAGAGTTCATGTGTTGGATTTGGTCTTTTAAGCCCAACAACCTTTCTCATTAGTGTAGCTCCTCTGGCCCATTAGCAAACTAATTTAGTTAATTACTGGTTGGTCAATAATGAATTAGAATGAGTATTGGGGGTGCTTTTGACAAGTTCTATAGACAGTTTTATCTCTAACTAAATCATTGCACACTAGTTTTCTTTTTTGTTAAACAGGCAAATACTTTTGCAAGTCTGGCAGGAACCCCCATTGCTATTCAAGACTATAAGCCATCCTAAAGCAAACGGAAAATGATTAGGGAAATTGATTAATTAGAACTTCATTCACTTCCGAGTAATTGCTTTAGCAAAGTTTCTACATCATGTCCATCCTTTTTGATCGAAGCCCAAATAGATCATCTACATTTTAGCTGGCACATTTTTTACTGTACCTTAAGGTTATTGCCTTCTGCTTCTCATACTTTTCACATCCTCAATTTATTCAAGAAAGATTATGGAGACCAGAGTCATCAATTTTGGTGAATAGAAATTATATTTTAATCTAAGTTACTTCAAGAATTTGTGGAGTCTTAGTCTGCCATGTATATTGATCTGAACATGAAATGCTTCCTACTGGGAATTAGCCACAAATCAATTTCTGAAATTTGTCCATCTCTTATATCATTTGATTTCTTTGTAGGGCAGGGACATTATTGAATTAATTCCAACTTTGGAGGAAATCTATTCATTGTTGTTAATAGCAGGGCATGTGCTTGCTGATGAAGGGGAGGGAGAAACGCCCTTGGTATATGACCATACCTTATGCTCAGCATCAGTTGTGCTTAAACATTAATGTTTTGAAAATTTTTCACATACCTATCAAAATGTTATATGCCACTGCTTATGCACTCTACAATTAAATTCCATTTGTGATGCCCTACTTTTCTAGGTGATTGCTATCAATATATGAGATATTCTGTCTATTCAAACTGCAGTCTATCTTACTACTAGTGTTCATGCTTCAGTTAAATGTGTTTGGTTTTCCTAATTTAATAGTACAAGACTATCCCTCTTCAACAACAGTTTCAACAAACCATTGAAATGTCAGAACATGATTGTCGAGTCTATAAATTCAGCATCTAAAAACTATGAAAAGTATTTGCATGGATTCAAAGAAGGAGATCTGGAGACTTGCAAGAGAAAATTGTATTACTTTCTTTTATACAAGTTTCTCTGTTTCTTGCAAAATAATTTTGATTTTTAGCTGCTATGCTAGAATTTCTATGGTACTGCCAATTGTTTTTAGTTTAATTGGTTAATCTTTCACTTCGTTATGGGATAACCAGGTTCCACTTACAATACAAACTCAATTTGCGGAAGTTGTGGAAGCTGTAAAACATCCTGTTGTTATTCTCTCTGCGTAAGTTTCTGACTTTCAATTTCGTAAGAGTGTGAAATTAAGGAAAATCATCACATTCTCTTAAAATTTTTTTGTTAGTTATGCAATGACTGTTTGCAAGATGGGAAACAAAGTAGAATGTCTCCATCTTAAGGTGAATTTTGATATGGAAGTGTTAACTCCCTTTGTAATTTATTTATATGAGCAATTTAGACTTATAATAAGAGATATAAGGCTATATTATTTGCTAATAGAGAAGGATTTACTACCATAATTTGGTCAATAGCATTCAGATTGCTATCATAGAAATGCTTGAAGACATATATGTGCAGGCACATAAAATGGTGACTAATTGTTTGAGTTCTTATGGCTTCTTATATAAGCAACCATTTATTCTTTAGCATAAGCTGGTTACTTCTAACTTAATAGATGATACAAAGTAGAAGGGAAAATTATTTTTTTCTTCTTTGAAATGATTTAGAATTAAATAGTTATATATACACCTTAGTGTCGGAAGAAGAATGGGAAACACTCTCTAAGTATATTAATCAATCTCCTAGGATTCAACACACTCCTAAGAAAGGAAAATGTCTCATAGGATTCCACACTCCTGTAGGAAAGGAAACACAGTCTCGTGGGAAACGAGAACAGTCTTTTAGGATCCCATAATCTTTGGGATATCAAGAAATTGACTTTCCTAAAAAGGTATACAACTAATATACAACTCGACACTCCCCCTTAAGCCGAGGAATATATTCCTTCCATTCCCAACATAGAAATAATATCATAAACACTTGAACTATTCAATCCCTCTGTTAGAACATTTGCTAGTTGGCTTCCTGGTGGAATATATGACCTGTAAGCAGACCCTTCCTCCAATCTTTCCTTGACCAAATGTCTGTCAATCTCAATTGTTTTTTGTTTTATCATGTTGAATAGGGTTATGTGCAATATTGATGGCAGAGTTGTTGTCACAATAGAGTTTCATAGGACCTTCCCACTTAACTTTCAAGTTATCTAGAATAATCTTCAACCATAACAACTTGCACAAGCCTCGAGTAATTAGTCTAAAATCTGATTCTATTGATGATATAGCCACAATATTTTGTTTCTTGCTCCTCCAAGTCCCCAAATTGCCTCCAAGGGAAGTTTAGTAACTTGTGGTTGATCTTCAGTCCACTAAAGATCCTACATTGTTCTCATCGGTATAGGCTTCTAGGGCGAGATGATTATTCCTCTTAAATATAATTCCTTTCCCTAGTTTGACTTTTAAGTAAGGCAACACCTTATATGCAACTCGTAGATATGAGTCTCTAGGATCATGCATGAATTGATTAACTATGCTTACTGAGTGTGCTATTTTAGGCTAAGTATAAGCAAGGTATATCAGCTTGCTTACTAGCCTCTGGTACATCTTTTATCAACAACCAGTTCTTCTTTGTTAAGCGACCGTTTCACCACAAAAGCTTAAGATATCGTGTGAGGCCAATTTAATTGGTTTTATATATTCACTAACACACCCCCTCAAGTGAAAGCCTTGGGCTTGAAACTTGCATAGGCTCACTCTACCTTGTGCTGAATAATAGGTGGGTGGTAGGATTTGAACTCACGACCATTTGATCATAGAGGTTCTGATACCATGTTAAGCGACCGTTTCACCACAAAAGCTTAAGCTATTGTGTGAGGCCAATTTAATTGGTTTTTTATATTTACTAACATTCTTTCGACTCTCCAAGCTTATGATTTGGTTCCATCAGGGAAGAGACTGGTTTGCACCCAATTTTTCATGTCCTCTTCAAGAGTTCAATTGCATGTTTTTGTTGAGATATGAAAATTCCTTGCAATCAATATGCCACCTTGATATCAACGAAGTACCTCAATTTCCCAAGCTCGTTTATCTCGAATTCCTTGATCAGTCGTTGCTTTAATTCCTATTTTTCCTTTTCATCATTTCCTGTTACAATAATATCATCGGCATACATTAAAGTGCTGCCATTCCTTTATAGATGTGTACTTGAGGAAAAGAGTATGATCACCTTGGCTTTGTGTATGTCCCGACCCTTTCATAACTTTAGGAAATCTCTTGAACCATACTCTGGGAGATTGTTCCACCCATATAAGGCTTTTTTTCAACCAACAAACTTTATTACCTATGTAAACCTACAAACTTTATTACCTATGTTTTCTTCAAATTCCGGTGGAATGTTCATATAGATTTCTTCATCTAGATCTCTATGAAGGGAGGTATTTTTAACATCATGTTGCAGAAGTTGTCAATCAAATTGAGCTGCTAAGGATGAAAAAATCCTCATAATATTCATTTTTTCAAATGGAAAAAATGTCTCCTAGTAATCAACCGCTTAAGTTTGAGCGTACCTTTTAGCAGCTAATCGTGTTTTATATCTCTCTACTGATTCATCAACCTTATATTTCAGTGTGAAGATCCATTTACATTCACTATTTTCTTCCCTTTGGTTTATCAACAATCTCCCATGTCCTACTCTTCTCTAACGCATCCATTTTCTATCTCATAGCATTCCTCTAGTCCCTTTTTGACAATGCCTCATAAACAAAAATGGTATTTAGACACATTGAATTTTTTGTAGGTTGGTGACAAGTATTTAAGTGATGTATAATGGGACAATGGGTATAGTGGTCCCTTGGTGCATTCTCTATTACCTTTCCTAACATCAATAGAGAAGTGAAATCATCCGTGATTGTTTCAACTGATTGTCTATGTAAAGGAGGATCAGCTCTTACCGCGAACTCATTTCTAGGGTTTGCACTAATTTCTTGGACTTGTTTCAAGTTTAGAATAGTTTCATTTGTGAAATACAGCTGTAAATATCTTGAAAAGTCTTAAGAAACGTAGATGGAAACAAGAGAGATTTCCATATTTTCTAGGCAGACATAGGAGTAGAGGTTGAAGATGAGTTTGGGATGGACACAAGAAGGTCAAATGGGACAAAAGTCTCAAAAAATACTATTTTCCATCATTGATGTCACTCCTTGAAGGTAGGACTTGGTAACATATTGTTTGTTTTCAGTGAAAGTGATATTAGATAACGTATCAAACTTTTGTGATGAAGGGTTGTAGCACTTGAACCCTTTTTGTGCAGGTGACTTAGGAAGACAAATTTGATGATTCGAGGATCTAACTTTCCTCTACGATTGTAAACATGTACAAAGGTAGCGCAACCAAATATCCTAGGACTAAGCAAGCCCATTTGAGGTTTTGAAGTTTAGATGATATGTATTAAGGCTCTTCTAACGCACGTGAGGGAAGTCTATTTGTCATTTATGAGGCAGTCGAAATTGCCTCCTCCCAATAGGATTTAGGAACATTCCCTTGAAAGAGAAGAGCTTGAGTTACTTTGAGGAAACGTCCATTTTTCCTCTCAACTACGCCATTTTGTTGAGGTGTGTCAACATTTGATGAATCATGAATAATTCCCTATATTTGAAAGTAGGCCGACAAAATCTGATTAAAATAATTTGCAGCATTTTCTGACCTAAAGCTTTTAATCTTAACCCCAAATTGTTTTTGAATCATGGAATAAAATTTAGGGAAAAAGGTGCTAACATCAGATTTTTGTTTACGTAAAGTTATGTAACTCGAGCACAATCAACAATTAAGGAGATAAACCAATGAGTCCTAGAAATATTAGAAACATTTGAGGGACCCTAAATATCACTATGTATGAAATGAAAAGGATGAGGACTTCTTTTAGACTAAGAGAAAAGGATATAATACATAAATTTCATATTGAAAAATTGAGATATCTAATCCTTTGAACAAATTTGGAAACATAACTTTTAAAACTCTAAAGTATGGGTGACCAAGGCGTAAATGGTAAAGCCAAATGACATCTTTATTTGAAGTACTACAAAATGATATAGACAAATTATTCGTGATTTTTTTCGAGAAGATTCAAGATGATAGAGACTATTCCTTTCCTTAAAAAAGTCCAATCCTCCTCTCCAAACATTGATCTTGAAGACCACAGTAAGAAGAGAAAAAAATTACATAACATTTAAGGTTGTGTGTAAGTTTTTTGAATGGACACAAGGTTGGATGATAGTTTTGTCATATGAAGAATGTTTTCTAGACAGAGAGAAGGTGTAATATGTACATCTCTTACTCCTGCAATAGTAGCTAAGAGAACATTGGCCATTACAATCTTCCTATATCCAGGGCATGAGGTATAGGTACAAAATAAATGTAAGGAGTGACTCATATGGTCTGTGGTGCCGGAGTCAATTCTTCAAGCATTATCATAATACATGTTTGAGGCATTCATGCAAAAAGAAAATAAAGGTGAAGAAAGAAGACAAAATAATTCTTAATTTTTGTGAATAGTAAAAGGAATATATAGAACAATACAGCCCTATTCACCTCCTTAAATTAAGAAGAATCTATTTATTCTCTAAGTAATAAAATCTCAACTAATTAATAGAATATCAATAATTAGCTATAGAGAATCAACTAATTAAGATAATTAGTTGATTATTTCTATAATATCAACACTCCCCCTCAAGTTGGTGTATAGATATTGATCATGCCTAACTTTCTTACAAAGAACTCAAAAATTTTGTCTTAGTAGCCCTTTGGTGAAGACATCAACAACTTGTTGTGTTGTACGTACAAATGGTATGCAAATGAGTCCACTTTCAAGTTTTTCTTTTATGAAATGTCTATCAATCTCCATATGCTTTGTCCGATCATGATGAACTCGATTGTTAGCGATATTGATAGCTGCTTTGTTATCACAAAACAATTTCATTGGGTGCTCCATTGGTTCCTTAAGTTCTTCCATTACTCTTTTAAGCCAAATTACTTCACAAATTCCTTAAGCCATTGCCCTATATTCTGCCTCCGCACTACTTCTAGCTACCACACTTTGTTTTTCAGTTTTCCATATTACTAGATTTCCCCCAAATATGTGCAATACCTAGAAATTCATCTTTTGTTAGTAAAAAGACCCTGCCAAGTCTGCATCAATGTAGACTTCAACTCTCCTTTGATCACTTTTCTTGAAGAATAATCCTTTTCCTAGAGTTTCCTTTAAATATCTTAAAATTCTGTACACTACTTCCAAGTGTTCTTCATAGGTAGTATGCATAAATTGGCTTACCACACTGACATCAAAGGAAATATCTGGTCTGGTGTAAGATAAGTATATTAGCTTTTCTAACAGTTGTTGATATTGACTTGTATCTATTGGAACTCCTTCCTTAACTTCACCCATCTTTAAGTTGAATTCGATAGGAGTATCTGATTGCTTACATCCACTCATCCCAGTTTCTTTTAGAAGGTCTAGGATATACTTCCATTGGATATACTTTTAGTTTCTTTTAGAAGGTCTAGGATATACTTCGATTGGGTGAATCATCTTTTTCTAGTTATTTTTTTTATTCCCGAAGGTTCCTAAATATCACTAAGATTCTAGCAAAGGGTTTTGTGGCCTTGTAAGGCTGTGCTGGGAAAGATATTTGATGATATTTAGTAATTTGACAAATTTCACACTAAAATGAAGATGGATCTTTATTTGTTAAAAAAATTCAGAGACAAATGTCTCATATAATGAAAACTTCGATGTCCAAATCTAAAATGCCTTAACATCATTTTATTCTCTAGAAGTATTGAAATAGAATTAAGACAAGTTCTTTAGGACTACCTGTTTGAGTCATATCCGTTTTTAAGGAAATAGAGACCTCCAACGTGTTTAGCATTGCCAATCATCTTCCTTGTGTTCAAATCCTAAAATTGACAATCACATGAAGAAAAATTAGCTCGACAATTTTGGTTAATAGTTATTAATAGTAAGGGTGAGCCTTAGAGCAGCTGGTAAAGTTGCTTCTTTGTGACCATAAGGTCACAGGTTCAAGTCATGGAAACAACCTCTTTGTAAAAATACAAAAAGGAAGGCTGCATACATTATGACCATCCCCAAAGCGGGAAGCCTTGTGCACTGGGTACGTTGACTTTAGTTATTTTACTGATTGACAACAAATTGCAGGACAATTTAGGAACATCAAGAACATTGTGAAGTATAAGATTAAGGGAAAGAACAATTGATCCTTTCCCAGCTACTATTGAGTAGGAACTATTTGCTATTTTTTTTCTTTGATTTTCTACACAAGGACTATAGGAAGAAAATAATTTAGAGAAACCAATCATATGATCTGTTGCCTCAGAATCAATTATCTGAGAATGATTTGAATTGACACTAAAACAAGAGGCAGTTAGATAATTATTACCTTTTTGAACTAAAGAATAGGTAGGATTTGGACGAGAGAAATTTTGAAGCCGAAGAATTTTACAGATTTGCTCTATTTGTTCCTTTGTGAAAGACTGTGTGCCAAAAGACGTTTCGGGCCCTAATTTAATAGTATTGGTTTGGGAGGTACAATTGTCTCTGAATTGCTTTTTCTTCCAATTTTTCGACTTCCCATGAATTTTTCAGCATGTTTCCGAGGGTGTCAATCACTGTTATAGTATCACACCACGTCTTTTTGTTTTTTTGGTCTCTCCCTTAATCTCTATTCCTTTCGAAATGAGCGCAGAGCCTTCAGCCTCTAATTTGATGTTACTAATCATCACTTTCCACCTCATCTCCTCTCTCCTTACTTCATCCAATTCTTGCTTCAATCCTGCAAGACAAACATAAACTTTATCGTTTTGCTCCCTTTTTTGATTTTGAACACTGTCATTCGGACAGTCTCAATCATTTTCATATAATAGGTCCAATTTTTGCCATAAGGTTACAAGCTTGTTGTAAAACACTGTAACGTTATGATGTCCTTGCTTGGCCTTCTATAGCTTCATTTTTACTTCAAAATTTGAGAAGAATTTTCAATATCAGAATACATATCTTGAACCCCTTCACATCCATCTTTAGCTGTTGGCAGAAACATATGAGGTTTTCTGATTGTAGGTTCCATGGAATTAATTAACCAAGCTATGATCAAAGAATTTTTGGATCTCCATATTGCCATATTTGGATCATACAAACTAGGCCTTGTTGTCTCTCCAATCAAATACCTGAGTTTTTCTCTACCGTCAATGGCCAACTTTATTGTCTGTGACCATTCCAGATAATTCTGGCCATTCAACATGTGATTCGTCAATTGAAAAGGCAAATTTGAGCGATGAAGATCACAATAACACTGTATGTTTCCCATCATAACACCTGGATTAGTCACACTCGAACTGTTGAAATCATCATTGACGGGTGAGGAGTTTTTCCGTTGGCCAGTTATCTCTAAGTGATAGTCCATTTAGGACTGATTTGAATGAAGAAAGGAAAACATATTGTAGAAGAGTTGTGGCTCTGATACCATGAAGAAAAGAAACCTCTATGGGAAATGGCGATTCTTAGAAGACAAAGTAATGCTTCCTTAATTTTTCTATGAATAGTACAAGGAATATATGGGACAATGCAGTGTTATCACCTCCTTAAATTAAGAAGAATCGATTTATTCTCTAAGTAATAAAATCTCAACTAGTTAAGAGAATATCAAATAATTTTCTATAGAGAATCAACTAATTATCTCTAGAGATAATTGGCTTATTATTTCTATAATATCAACAGAGGGTTTTCCCGAGAGAGCCAAAGAGCTAGCACTAGAGAGCTTCTCAAGATATCCTTATAAATTCCTTAGTTTTTGAATCTCCTCACTATTAAAACCTCTTTTTTCCACACATCATCTTAATTGGGAGTGGTAATTTTGGATGTAGACATATTGGGCGCAAGAAAAAAAGAGAAGAGTGAAGTTCGAAGAAAAATGCAGTAATGAAGGCTGCTCGAAGAATTCTCTAGGAAAAATCCTAGGATTTTGATACCATGACACAAAATAAAAGGAAAATGATTTTTCTTTGTCTAAATGATTTCGAATGACATGATTATATGTACACCTTAATGTATGAAGAAAAATAAGAAACAACCTCTAAGAATAGGAATCAATCTCTTAGGATTCCACACTCTCCTAGGAAAGGAGAAGCAGTCTCCGAGGATTCCACACTGTCCTAGGAAAAGAGAACAGTACCCTAGGATCTCACAATCTTTTGGATATCAAGAAATTGACTTTCCTAAAAAGTTATACGACTAATATACAACTCGGCAATAGATTAGATTATATATTTATATTTATGTTTATCTATTGAGTTTCTCAATATTAATACTGTCATCATATTGTTTGCACAACAAGTTTGGTAGTTTTTGTCAGTTTTTCGATAAATGGTGTTATTTATCATTTTATCTCCACAATTTCTTCTGAATCTGCATGCAATCAGAATCAACTATTCATTTGGCTTATATTATTATTCTCATGCAGTTCGGTTATTAAATTTGCTGAGCAAAGTTTAGATCCTAAAATGAGGGCATCAATTTTCAGTCCTCGCCTTTTGGAGGTACCCAACATTTTAAAGCTACTTTATACCTATTTCAGTTGTATCTGACTTGGCATCTTTGACTCTTGCTGTGCGATCTATGGTAATATAATGTGTTTTCAGCTATTTGTAACATGAAGTCTTGATATATGTGTTGTGCTAATATATCTTGGGCTAACCATGCTTGTTCTCTTGGAAGGAATGACACAGGCATCAGCTGCCTGTTTGACATACATTCCTATTTGAACAAATTTGATGATAATTTCCGTATATTATTTCTCATAAATGATAGAGATACTTATAGGGAAGATAAGCAATTGTTCTGCTATTCAATCCCTTGATTATTGCCTAGAAAGAAGTAAATAAGATCCCATGAAAATAGGGACCAGAAATGGAAACGATATTTTAGGGAATAAACTATTGAGTAAATAAGGAAACAAATAAAGTAATAAAACTGAAAATATTCTTCCAACACTCCCTCTCAAGCTGGTGAATAGATGTTGATCATTCCCAGCTTGCTGCTTAACTCTTCAAATCTAACTCTAGTAAGTGCTTTTGTGAAAATATCTGCAACTTGTTTGCTAGTGGGAATGTGAGCTAGATCAATCAAACCAGAATCTACTTTCTCCTTTATGAAATGACGATCTATCTCCACATATTTAGTTCCATCATGATAGATATGATTCTTTGCAATCCCAATAGTTGCTAGGTTGTCACACCACACCCTCATCTGAGGCTCTACTTTGATCTGAAGTTCTACCAAGAGTCTTTTAATCCATATTCCTTCACAAATTCCCAATGCTAATGCTCTACACAAATTCCCAATGCTAGTGCTCTATACTCAGCCTCTACACTGCTTTTAGAAACCACTGGTTGTTTTTTACTTCTCCAATTTACCAAGTTAGCCCACAAAAAGGTACAATAACCTATTGTAGACCTCTTATCAGTCACCGATCCAGCCCAATCAGCATCTGTGAATACTTCAATACTCCTTTTCCCGCTTTTCTTAAAGAATAATCCTTTTCCTGGAGTCATTTTCAAATACTTCAGGATTCTAAGTACTACATCCATATGTTCCTGTTGAGGGTTGCTCATAAATTGACTAACCACACTCATAAGAAAACTAGCGTCTGGTCGACTGTGAGACAAATAGATCAGTTTTCAAACTTATCTTTGATATCTCCTTGTATCCACTAGTGTGCCTTCTTCTTTAAGACTCAATTTATAAGTTGATTCCATGGATATCTCAGCAGGCTTTGACTCCATCATCCCAGTTTCCTATAAAAGGTCAAGTGTATACTTCCTTTAGAATACTAATATGCCCTTACTAGATATTACCATCTCCATCCCCAAAAAGTATCTCAAATAGCCCATATCCTTAACTTCGAATTCTCGGGCCAAAGCACCTTTTAGCTCCTTCATGCCTTCCTAATCATCACCTGTAATAACAATATCATCAACATAAACTATGAGAATAGTCATTTTACCACTAGTCTACTGTCGAACAAACAAGGTGTGATCAGTTTGACATTGGTAGTAGCCAAGTTTCTTCATTGCCTTTGTAAATCTATCAAACCAAGCCCGAGGTGATTGTTTCAGACTGTAGAGTGATATTTTGAGCTTGCATACCCTCTGAGGATGTGTAGCTTCTTCTAGTCCCGAAGGTATTTTCATATATACCTCTTCTTCAAGATCACCATTGAGGAAGGCATTTTTTACATCTAATTGATATAATAGCCAGTTAAGATTTGCAGCTAGTGATAATAGAATCTTAATAGTATTGAGTTTGGCTATAGGTGCAAAAGTCCCCTAGTAGTCAATCCCATATGAAGCCTCTAGCTAAAAGTCTTGCTTTGTACCGGTTAATACTTCCATTAGGATTATATTTGATGGTGAACACTCATTTATAGCCAACCACTATTTTTCCCTATGGTAAATCTGTTACTACTCAGCTCTGGTTCTTCTTGAGTGCATTCAGCTCATCATCTATAGCTTCTCTCCCCTTAGGATCCTTCATTGCTTCTTGGAAATTTTCAGGTAATTTTTCAGTAGATAACTGAGTCACAAAAGCCTTAAAATTGACCAAAGGATTGACTTAGATATTCTTTACCGTTACCACTGTGTAAAATCTGGGTAAAGGAATAAAACTCCTTAAATACCTGAAAAACTTATGCTTTTTTTGTCAAAAGATATACCCGTCAATCTTGTATGATCATCAATAAAGGTTACAAACCATTTAACATTGTTTTTGGTTTTGACCCTTGATGGCCCCCAGGCATCACCATGGTGATGGAAAAAGGTTTGGTGGGTTTATAGGCTCGGAGTGTATAAGAATTTCTTGTGTTTTTAGAGAGTTGATAGAATTCACACTGAAAAATTTTTCCTTTTTATTGAAAAAAGTAGGATATAAATGCTTCATGTAAAGATAAACTAGGGTGGTCCTTCTTGAGTTGCAGATGTAATATAATCCATCAAACTCCCTAGCACTGTCAATCCTCATCCCCAACTCCAAATCCTAGAAAACATAACCATCAACACCAAAATTAGCTGTGCAATTATGTTCTTTAGTAATCCTTTTCACAGATAACATATTACAATCCAAGCCAGGCACATAAAGAACACCACTTAAGATCAATTTATGAGCAATTATAACAGTCCCAATCCCCTAAACTTTTAGAGCCTGTCCATTTGCTACCTTGACAGTCCTATGAACAGGACAAGGCTTATCAACCAGCAACGACTTATCACAAGTCATATGATCATTAGCGGGTTTCAACCCCTAAAGCAGTACCATATTACCTGTTTGGACCATGTTACTTGTGGATACAACCTTTTCAGCCTTCAAATCATACTTACTAAGAAATTTTCTTAGCAATTCAACTTCTTTGCTCACTGGTACGTTATCTCCCTCGGTCTTGTCACCACCAATAGCTATGTAGCTTTTGTTCTCAACCTTTGATCTGTTCTTCTGATTTAGAGGTTTCCCGTGAATCTTCCAGCGTGTGTCCTTAGTATGTCCACCTTTTTGATAATGGTCACACCAAGGCTTACCCTGTTTTCTCTTAGATTCTGGCTCATTTATTCCCTTTACAGCCATGACAGAAGATTCAGAGGGATTTTTATTTCTTGGAATGCCTTGCATTAGCAGCTTTCTACTCTCTTCACATTTCACCAAATTAACTGCCTCCATAATGGTTGGTAGTGGTCGAGTTGCCATGATTCTTCCACGAACCTCCTCGTAAATAGAGTTTAGTCCCAAAAGAAATTCATACACCCGTTCTCTTTCCACAATTTTCTTGTAGCATGCCATATATTCACTGCAAGCCCATTGGTGTGGGTCATAGAGGTCGAGCTGTTGCCACAATTTTACTAACGTGGTGTAATAACCAGTGACTGATTTCTCACCTTTGTTTAGTTTCCCTCATAATTCCTTTGATCTGAAACAGAGCAGCAGTATTTTCTATAGTAGCATGTCATTTTGGCATTCTCCCATATCTCTATTGCATAGGTTGCAAGGACAAACTGTTCACCAACTTCGAGAGTCATGGAATTAACCAACCAGCTCATTATCTGGTTGGATGACCTCATATTTTGAGTCAGACACAGCTGGTGGCTCGGTTGTGAGATATTTCTCCTTCCCTTTCCCTCATACGAACATAAGCATGCTGTGGGACCACTGTAAATAGTTATTCCCATTCAGCCGATGGTTGGTTACCACTGATAGTTGCGTGTCAATGTCGTTCTGGGAAGGGGAAGAGTTTCTTGTGATGATAATGGTGTTCGGCATTTCTAGGATCGATCCTTGTGAAGCGTTGCCTGATGAGCCAGTGGCAGAATTTTTCCTTGACTCAACATGCTACGATCCTATCGTTGCATGTCGAGTTTAGTCAGTATGGGATATATTCTAATAGATTATATGATTATTTATATGATAAGATCATTGATGTCGTGGAGAAACTTATAGTGGCTAATGACTGTTATGCTTCATTTGTCTTAACCAATTTGATGTCAAATTGTTAATTAATCTTTGGTGCCTATAAATATCAGCCTAAAAATATTATGAACACCAATTAATCCTTCTTTATAAAGCTAATTCTTTTGATATTGTATTCAATTTTACTTTTGAAATCTTAATATTGCTGCATTTGAATACCAGTACATGCACAAGCATCGGACTTGCAAACTTCAACATTTGCTTACCTGTACATGGATTTGATTTGAATGAGTTTTAATGTGTGATAAGGTTTCAAACTTTTCACTTGTACTGGTGCTCAAGATTTTGTCATGGACCATTTAACTAAGAATCTGATGTAAATATCTGTTCAACTACCGATGAAATGGATTATGGATGTACCAACTGTTCCTCTAGCACTAGTTATACAAAGAATCATAGCTTAAATTAGGCTTATCCAATAAACTCGTATTTTGATTATTCCTTGATGTGTCTACAGTTCAGATCAGCCTGTTGTATCCAGATTTGTTTTTATGCTGTCTGGAGAGAGACACGGTTTTTTACCTTCTATCAATAAAGGAAGATTTATGAAACATAGTAAATTTACCGTCACTATCTGAATACGCTTTTGTTTTGCCTCGTTGTATGAGTGCTGTGTCCGGATTTAGAAATATCAAATATTATCAGTTTCTGATTGTATATTCACTCAAATACAGCCTTCTACCATCAGAGACGACTAATGTCTGTAGATTACAATGGTTTACATGTTTTGTATTGGGTATCTTATATCAATGGTTATCTTCATCTTGTCAACAGGCTGTTGGATGCTGCTTCTGTTTTTTGCTGAGATACTTCCTTGCTGGATGGTACAAATGAGGCTGCGTAATCACGAGCCCCCAATTTTCACTTGCTGGTTTCATTGTATGATTTGGACATCGCGCAGCAATGTAACCAGTTAAACAGGAGTTCCTACTTTTGTAAAAGCGAATGGTATATTGTTCTGACATGATTTTGGACAGCCCTATGTTGTATGAGGAAAAGATGAAACATTTTGGAATTTTGCACGTAATGTTGCTGATATTTTGTTGGGTAAAGTTTTGAACTAAGCAAAAGGTGCTTTCTTTTTCCAACGAAATTTGATTTTCCAGTAAGTAATCCATGTTCTTAAATAGACTGAATCACTAATTTCTGTGGGGGGTTTTTTGGTAAGTTTATATGATTTTCTTCTTTATGGGTAGATGTTCATTCACTATTATAGCATTAGTTTAGTTGGCTTTCTATCTCATTGAAACCCCAACTTTTGAAAATTAAGGATTCAAATCTTGAATTCGTGAAGTCACTCGTTAATTGGTTCTATGCCGGATTCACAACTAGAAAGTTTCTATGGCCCTTTATTAATTGGGGATAAATTTTCGTAAATTAGAAATGCCAAAATAGGAATAGCACTTGATATTATTAGAAATCTCAAACTTTACCATCGTTGAGTATAGAGTTATTTCAATTATATCTTGACTATTATGTTTTTCTTCTAAGACTTAAAACGGGAAATAAAAAAAGAAAGACACACTATCTCTATGATAGGTAAATACTTCTTTTTCTCTTGAAGTTGTCCGATCGATTGCGTAAAGCACACGGCAACAATAGAATAAGAGAAAATATATAGAAAAGATAATTTTTATTTATTTATTATATTTTCTATTATATTAGTATTGGTTAGTGATCTTGGCTTAGTGAATCACTTTCTTCCATGATGAACTATTGGTAGTAGTGCTATGTTTTGTCTTTGTAGATTGATATCTTGATATCTTCATGAACGATAAAAATCCATTTTAAGGAAGCAAAAAAAGCCAAATTTTGGATCTATATCTAGCCGATCACGCCTACTAAGAAAATTTTTTTTGCTTTGGTTCGACTAATAATCATATATGAGCCCCTGATTATATCCATAAATGGCTTGTCTTTGGTAAGAGATGAATATTATTATATGTAAATTCATGTGTATGGTATACATTAGTACTCTAGTGCATTTCTCCTTCTGAGTAGGAATAAATATGTTTTAGCACCCTCTCTTTAAAATTCAAAGTGTATACTCTCACAAGAATTTCAGCAATCACTTGTTTTGATTTTACATATTGATCATTTTGAACTAAAAGAAGACTTTTTGGCAGAATAGTCACATTATGTAGAATATCTTGACTCTCAATAGTTCCATACAAGTCTAGAACATAGAAAAGCAACATTATGTAGAATATCTTGACTCTCAATAGTTCCATACAAGTCTAGAACATAGAAAAGCAGGATGCCCAAAAAGTCTAAAGAATTTTTGGATAATGAGTTTATATTGATCTTTTCCGGCTGAAACCACACATAAAAATGATATTAAAATAAATGGACAAAATAATATTTCCAGTTTTTATCAGAAAAAGCGTATCCTTTAAAGCCAGAATGAATTTTCCTTGATTTATTTCATCTATTACATTATCATAATAGGGGTGGGTACATGTTACATCACGATTTTGAATCAGAAGAGAGATTTCAAGAAATGACAGATCTATTCACTTTATCAATAACCTAGCCAAATCTGATGTATCATAAGGAATTTGCCTTTTTTATTGATTCCTATAGATTGGATCGAAAACAATTATTGAATGAGGTATTCAACTAAAAAAACCATTCATACCATGAGCATAATATGTTAGCAGTCAGGAAAATGTGCCCCCATCATCTAGTGGTTGAGGACATGTCTCTTTCAAAGAGGCAGAGGTTTTATACATCTTATTATATCGGGATATAGCGACTAGCCTAGTGCAGGTAAGTGATGTAGAACTAGCTCCATAACTAATGGTTAATTAGTTACGAGTAAGCAATGCAATCTGTAACTACCAGTGTATATCTATTAACCTAGTGTGGGTAAACGGTATAGAATCAGCTTTGTAACTAGTGGTTAACTTATTGCGGGTAAGCGATACAGAACTAGCTCCGTAACTACTGATGTATAGCAGTTAACCTAGTATAGGTAAGCGATGGTTAATCAATCACGGGTAAGCGATGCAGAACCAGTTCCATGACTTTATATCTAAGGGTATCGTATGGAAAAGAAGTTAGTAGTGGGCTATGTCGTGGAAGAAAGTTCATGACGATAATAATGCTGACACAATTTACTTTAAAAGGAACTTAAGGAATTTGATTTCAAAAAACATACTTTAAAAGGAACTTAAGGAATTTGATTTAAAAAAACATATATGTTTTATATGGTATTGTATCATGAGAAACGAAACAAATTTATTTTAAGGAGATTTAAATTGTTAAATATGGTTTGCATAGAAAAGTTAGCACTTATTGAGTTTGTTTAACTCACACTCTACTTTCTGTTTCTAAAATAAAACCTCTCAGGTGCTTCAATAGCAAGGATTCCACCTTGTAAGTAGTTAGCTTCGTCACGTGCCACTGTGTAGGCATTTTAGCCTTGTAAATCTTTTTAGGAACTATTGCATATCTTTGAATATGTTTTGGAATGTACATTGATGTAAAGAACTCGTGTATATGAATGCTTTTAAATTAAATGCATGAACATGTTTTAGCCTTTTAAAAACCATTTGATGTAATTATTTGAGGTTGTTTATAAGTGAACTTGAAGTTCAAAATTTGTAGTTGAGAAATTAGTGTGATTATAGAAGTGTTTTGAACTTTTACATGGATTTTGAAAATTTTGGGGATGTCAAAATGTATTTGTTGTGCTGCCAAAAATTTTAATAAAATGATTCACACTAAAAAGATTTTAAAACAAACTCCACTATTTATTTTTATGAATGTTGAGTTAATACTTTTCGATAAAAGGTGCAATAAGCTTCTCCATGAGAACTTTCTAGTTGAATCAAATATCAAATGGAGGGTCACTATGGGGTGTCCGGCAAGCCACCCTATTGTTTTAGGAGAGGGGTCGGTTAGTGTTGGTATCAGAGCCCCCTTTCAAAAAGAGGTTGTCTCCTTTTCATTTAATGTTTTTTTCATTGTTTTACAAGTAAGGTGGCTAATAAAACTTTGTGATTTACATGCATATGGTTTCATAAACTGAAAGTTTTACACATTTTCATTTTTTTCAAATAAAAAGCACAATGCATAGACGAGGTCGTAGACGCCCCAAGGAAGCCATTCCAATTACTCCTGCACCTAAGGCACCTCTAACATAGGAGGATAACCATATGTCATACTTAGTGAGTGCCTTGATGAACTAGCCATATTCTGAATCGTGAGGGCTTGTGGAACCAACCAGAGTGAACTTTAATGTGGGACAAATGACTCAGATACTCACCGCGGCGATGCGACAACCATGCCAAAATGTGGAAACTTCAAGATGCTTGACCGAGCATATTTGTAAATTAGGCAGGAAGACTTTTGACTAGAGTGGAGATCCTGAAAGTGCACTCATATGGCTAGACCCGGTTTTGAAGATATATAAAGTTTCAGGATGCACAGATGAGAGAAGGGTTGTATTTTATACTTCTCCCTCAAGGACAAGGAGAAGGATTTGTGGGAGGTCATTGAGAGATGACATCTGGAAAAATTTCAGAGAGAGTTCATAGATAGATTCTACCCACATAGTTATAAGGATGCTAGGATAGAGGAAATTTTCCATCTAGAGTAGGGTTTGACATTAATGATGAATTATAAGAAGAGATTTTTGGAACTTCTAAGAAGTTTTCTGTTTATTCCTGATAGCGAAGTGTAGAAGTGTAAGAGGTTCGTTATAGGCTTGAGTCTTAGATTATGGATAGATCTGGCCTTCGCTTCACAGACACACTGCGGGGAATTAGTTGAAGCTGCAATAAAAGTGAAAAGAAATGCGACAACAATTAATCAGAGTTCAAGATCATAATAGAAGCGTAACGCAACAGCTAGTTCATCCCAGGGTTCAACTAAGAAAAATAAGTCAAGATGGATAGGTGGCAGGAGGTTTAGTAGAGAAGGATCATCTAGTCAAAGGTCTTTTAGGTCACCCACTAGGCTTAGAGACTCTGGCGATACTAGGACCTCAGTGCTATTGTAACATCCCGTTTCCAGAGAACGGGTCGGACCTGAGAAACGGGTCCAGGTGTGGTAAATTACCACACCTCATGCTCATGCAGT
>JANZXR010000003.1:24358417-24374741 GCA_027575705.1 Erythroxylum echinodendron
TTTCCACAATTTTCTTGTAGCACGCCATATCTTCACTGCAAGCCCATTGGTGTGGGTCATAGAGGTCCAGCTGTTGCGACAATTTTACTAGCGTGGTGTAATAACCAGTGACTGATTTCTCACCTTGTTTATTCTCCCTCAGACTTCCTTTGATCTGAAACAGAGCAGCAGTATTTTCTATAGTGACATATGTCATTTTGGCATTCTCCCATATCTCTTTTGCAGAGGTTGCAAGGCAAATTGCTCACCAACTTCGAGAGTCATGGAATTAACCAACCAGCTCATTACCTGGTTGTTTTCGGTCATCCACACCTCATATTTTGAGTCGGACACAGCTAGTGGCTTAGATGTGAGATATTTCTCCTTCCCTCTCCTTTTTACGAATATAAGCATGCTGTGGGACCACTGTAAATAGTTATTCCCATTCAGCCGATGGTTGGTTACCATCGACAACTACATGTCAATGTTGTTCTGGGAAGGGGACGAGTTTCCTGTGCCGATAATGGTGTTCGACGTTTCTAGGATCGATCCTTATGGAGTGTTGCCTTTCGAGCCAGTGGCAGAATTTTACCCTGACTCGACATGCCACACTCCTATTGTCCCGAATGAAACCATCCTCCTCTGTATTCAAAGCTCTAATACCATGAACAAATTTGAGGATAATTTCTATATATTATTTCTCATAAATGACATAGATACTTATAGGGAAGATAAGGAATTGTTCTGCTATTCAATCCCTTGATTATTGCCTAGAAAGAAGTAAATAAGATCCCATGAAAATAGGGACCAGAAATGGAAACGATATTTTAGGGAATAAACTATTGAGTAAATAAGGAAACAAATAAAGTAATAAAACTGAAAATATTCTTCCAACACTGTTACTTGCATTTTGCCACGTTTTTGAGACTATACATGTCATTGCTAACTACATGGAAGATTATACATGGTCTTGATTAGGATGTCTTTTACATTTCCTTAACTGTGTGAAAAACAACTATTTCTGAGTACCTTAATAGTAATTAGATTTTTTCTTAATTTTCTATTATTTAATATGTTTAGGTTTGCTTCTTATATTTGATTTTATGAAGTTTCATTATATTTTACCTGGCCCCAGTACTTGTACCACTTTTGTGAGTTCACATCCTTTGTAGGCTGTTATATGGTTTCTTGCCAGATGGTCTCATACCTATCTAATGGCTGAAGATTTCGGAGACATTAATTTCAGTTCAGGACAAGGTCATGAGGCTCAGTTTCGGCAGTTGCAATCTAGAAAAGCTTTGCTCAGCTTTTTTGGAGAGCACAATCAGGGAAAAGTTGTGCTTGACATTATTGTTCGTATCTCAGTGACAACACTCGTGTCATATCCTGGGGAAAAAGATTTGCAGGTACAGATTATAGGACTATTCCATATTAGATTCTTGTTTATTTCTTGATTCCTGTTTGTAACTTCCATACGCATCACATCATCTTCATCATGGCCTGAAGTGGATGTTGCATCAGGCTTGCATGGCATACATTTGGATCAGGCAGTTTCAAAGAAACGAACTATTTTCTCTGGGAAAGTATAAT
This sequence comes from Erythroxylum echinodendron, assembly GCA_027575705.1. Taxonomy (NCBI): domain Eukaryota; kingdom Viridiplantae; phylum Streptophyta; class Magnoliopsida; order Malpighiales; family Erythroxylaceae; genus Erythroxylum; species Erythroxylum echinodendron. The sequence continues at coordinate 24,359,987 of JANZXR010000003.1, forward strand.
GTTGACATAACAAGTAGTTCAAATGATTTTATTGCAGATACATTTTTCTTGATGTTCTTATCTCAATTATTCAGTTCATTTTGCATCGCATATTACCTCTTTTGAAATGACATTCACAATCATTTATAGTCTCTACAAGTTCACCAACAGTATCATTTATTTAAGGTGCTGGTCAGAGGGGAAAATAATCCTGCCTCTCAATTACAATGTTGAATTCAATCTCTGTTCTCAATTTTTGGTCTTGGAAAAGGTGTTACAGCTTTCCTGTTTTTTCTTGCTTGATAGGCACTCACGTGCTACCAATTACTTCACGCTCTTGTGCGACGAAAAAATGTTTGTATTCACCTTGTTGAGCTGGTCAGTAGCATACTTTTCCTTTTCTATGATTACTTCACCATTATCATTTATGGTTCATTTCAATGTTAAGGTTTTCTATCTTTACTTCTCTTTATACTGTATTCTAAATTTCATGATCCATGTAGAATGGTGACATTCTTGTTTTTGTTAAAGAAATCTCCTCCCATTCCTCAGATTCTTGAGTCAAGATGGACAAAAAATTTGTTTGACAAAGTTATCTTCCAGAGAAGTTTAAGACTTTTCCTTTTGGATATTTTTATACAGGATTCATGGCGTGAACTAACAAATGCTTTTGCCAATCAAAAAGCATTGTTCTTGTTGAATTCTGCTAATCAGGTAGCGATTTAAAACATCTGGCATATCATTTTTTTGTCTTTGCTGGTGTTTTGACCATAATTTTATCATTATATCTCAGCGTTCATTGGCTCAAACCCTTGTTATTTCGGCTTATGGAATGAGAAATTCAGAGGCATCCAATCAGTGAGTCTGTTGAATTTTCCTCGTCATTCCAGCATTTCCAGTCTAATGTCTCCCTACTTCTGATAAAGGTACGTAAGGGATCTCATGGCGGATATGACAAAGTATCTTCTGGAATTGACTAACAAGAGTGACCTCAAACATGTTGCACAACAGCCAGATGTCATTCTATCGGTAAGGATATGAAGCTTTATTATCATTTGATTAACTTCAGTTGTTTTACCATCGTAACATACAGCAATCGTAGGTGAGTTGCTTATTGGAGCGGCTACGTGGAGCTGCCAGTGCCACAGAACCTCGAACTCAGAGGGCTCTTTGTGAGATGGGATTTTCTGTCATGAATCCTATTCTAACTCTTCTTGAAGTCTACAAACATGAGGTACCACAACATGTTATAAACTCTATCATTTGTAAATTTGCTTTTACAACATTAACTTGAAACAATGACCCTATTCCCCAACTTTCAACGTTAGTTTCACATGCTTTAATGTCTGAAATTCAGAGTTGCATGATGATTAATTGGTCTCACATGAGGCGTCATTAAGAGTAATATTGACGGTAACATTCTTGTTCCTTTTAAATTTGAAAAAAGTTGTCATACACTGCTTTCTTGTTGTCTACAAGGAATCAGTGAGAACAATTTTACTGATTAAGCATTTTGGGCCAGATTCAACTGTTTTGAAATTTTAATTTTACTTTCTAATTCTTGAATGTAGCTCATTTTTTGGTATATAATAGACTGATTATTTTTTAAATACTAATCATTTGAAATTGCTTAGTCTGCAGTTGTTTATCTGCTGCTTAAGTTTGTTGTCAATTGGGTGGATGGGCAAATTTCCTACCTAGAGGCTCAAGAAACTGATGCAGTTATTAAGTTCTGCATGAGCTTGCTTCAGCTTTACTCATCCCACAATATTGGCAAGGCAAGTTTTCTGCACTAGGACATGAAATCTCATGTTCTAATACCTGCATCATTACTGGCTTCTTCTCATTATAATCCAGGTTACTGAGTCTAGAGTATTGATGGGGCCCCATCAGTTGTGTCACTTAAAAATCACTCCTGTCCTCAATATAACGTTTTTCAGTGTTCCTCCAGATATCATTAAGTCTTTCTAGCAGCTTACTGAGTGAGGCAAAAACTGAGAAGTACAAGGACTTGCGGGCTCTTCTTCAACTTCTTTCAAACCTTTGTTCAAAAGATCTGGTACCATTTCCTCCGTTTGCAGTGCAAATGATGTGTTGACTCTTCTGTAGCTTATTGAATAACAATATCTATTTCAGGTTGATTTCTCATCAGATTCTATAGAGGCACAGGGCACAAATATCTCCGAGGTAAATTTGTTGTAAAATGTGCATACATAGATCAGTTAATTGGTTACTAATATACTTATTCTGCAGGTCGTTTACTTCTGTCTTCATATAGTTACCCCTCTTATTTCTTTGGAGCTACTGAAAAACTTACTTATTCTGCAGGTCATTTACTTTGGTCTTCATATAGTTACCCCCCATATTTCTTCGGAGCTACTGAAATATCCCAAGCTTTGCCACGATGTAAGAGCTTCTCTATTTTAAGGAGACAAAATGCTTATATTTATCTATGTGAAATTGATAATTGGGCTGTGATGCTCCAGTACTTCTCATTGCTATCACATATGTTGGAGGTTTATCCTGAAACACTAGCACAACTAAGTCATGAAGCTTTTGCTCATGTTCTGGGAACTTTAGACCATGGTCTTCATCATCAGGTAGATGGCTATCCTTATTCTCTCTCTGTCTATTTTCCTTTTAGAAATACTGATGCGAGTATGCTCATTGCAGCTTCTGTGTTTGCGTGATTGTTTTTTATTGAACAAAAAACTTGAACCAAATTGTACTCATCCTTTTAATGTGCTTTTTAATGGCAAGAATTTGGTAGAAAATTTGGTAGAATCTCTATGTAATATGCACGTTTGGATCCTTGAGAATTGTGGCTAATCTATTTTCGCATTGCACCTTTATGGTACAGGACACAGAAGTAGTTAATATGTGCCTAAAAGCTTTAAAAGCTCTTGCCTGTTACCACTACAAGGAGACAGGTGCTGGCAGGATAGGATTAGGTGCACATGCTACTGGTGTTGAAGACACTCATGGCAATTTGCAGGAAGGTGTTTTTTGTCGCTTCCTCAAGTTGCTACTGCAGTTACTTCTTTTTGATGACTACAGGTAATTGATCTACTTTTTCCTGGAGTGAATTTCCTTGTTACCAATATTGAGCTTCATAAAAGATTTACCTTCCACGTTATATGTTGATTCTCCTTTTACTGCCACTGCCATTTACGTTATCTTACTCTTTAAGGTCATTTCCTTTTGCTTACAGTCCTGATCTGGTCAGTCCTGCAGCAGATGCCCTTTTCCCCTTGATTCTTTGTGAACAAGTTGTATTCCAGGTAATTTTTGTGAGCTTTTCCAGTATTTTTATGATTCTGCCACTCACCCAGTAGCATTGAGTAGGTTTTTGAGTTAAGAAAATGAGAATCAAATTGGTGCTCAAAGAATCATGTGTTGTTAATAATCTCATCACCTCTGTTATATATTTAGACACAAGAACAGAAGACTTGTATTACGAAATAGCTCTCTAAATGTATTGCATAACTTGGAGGGGCAGTTTTCTGATTGTGCTTCAAGTGGTCAAGGTCATTGATGACTTAAGTTTGATGGTAATCTGTGTGGAATTTTAGCATCGTGATACTCCATTGGAGCATGCCTACCTATTCACGTAAATCGACCATGTCACTCGGAAATAATTGAAGACATTGAAAACTTAAAAGCAGTGCAGTCTCTCAGAATTGCTCCCAACCTGCACCCCGCAGGGTGCTCCTGCATACTTTGTTATCGATGGATGGATTTCAAAGGATTAATTTATGCCTGATTTTCTTTTGCAGAAATTAGCTAATGAGTTGATACAGAGGCAGGCAAATCCTACATTCAGGTCAAGACTAGCAAATGCTTTCCAGTCCCTAATGAGCTCCAATCAGCTATCATCTGCTCTTGATCGTCTGAATTACCAAAGATTCAGAAAGAATGTAAACAACTTTCTGATTGAAGTTCGTGGATTTTTGCGGACAATGTGAGATTATTGTTCTTTCCTTCTTGCATTGTTTCTAGTGAAAATTTTTTTGGTGTTAAATGCACATCCCAATATTCTGGGGTTTATATTCAGCAGTTCTGCTTGCTTTCAATTGAATTCTTAAGCAAACATTATACATACAGCTTTGAACTGGAAGTTTGAACATTATATGTGCCTTTTCTGGAATGAAATGGTGTAGAATTTTGTTGTGAATGAGCAATTGTAAGAAGAACGTTAGTGGTCTCAAAACTGCCTTTGGATTCTTAATCTTGGTTGATATCTGTCAGTCGTATGTTAATTTCCACTGTACAAGAGCTTTCATTACTACAACGGGAGAGGCAAATTCTAATGATCATTTTCAAGCCAATTTGGCAATATGGTCTTCATCGCAGGTTTCAGTTTTCTTTTTCCTTCTGATTGTTGTTCTGCAGAGGTGACAAAAGAAAATTTGATGATGACATGAGCAAATGCATCTTCATCTCTTCTTTTCTTTCCTTCCTAGTTGTTCTAAAGTAGTTTGATAGGATGTTTAGCAACATATTTACCTGTAATCAACATTAAGAAAAAAGAAATATCAGCAGTAGAATTTGTTTTCGACAGCAAAAATCATAGTTAAGAAAAGCGTAAGTCCACAATTTCACAGCAGAAATGATGATAAAGAGCGGAAGTTGTATGATAAAATAAAGTTAAAAAGTGTAATTTAAAATTAAGCAATCTCAGCATAATACAATTTGAACTTTGCCGTTTTATAATATTTGAGTATGATGAAAATTTTAACGGGATTAAATTCCGTTAGTTAATTGCTAGTGTATACACTTTTTAGAGGAAAATAAATTTTATATTTTTAAATTGAAATTAATCATAATCATAAAAAACCATATTTTGTTATGAAACCCTTTACATCTCTTTTTGAATATGTGAAACATATTATAGCCTTTTTAAAGTGTTTTACCTGTAATAATATCTGTATGAATAATTAGATAAATTCTACAAATTGATATAACTAGGTATGTCAGAAGTATTAGGTAATACAGATTGAAATATATTTTTATTTTTAATTAAAAACAAATTATAATTTTAATTAAATACAAGTAAGTTCTCAATGAAATTTAAATCAAGTATTGATAAATATAAAAACTATAATAACTTAGCTATTGCAAGATAAAAAGGGAGTTAAAATGAGGAAGAGATAAAACAAGCTATTGCAAGATAAGAATAAGACAGCTTATGAAGAATATGATAGAGGAAATAAAAGAGTTTCAAGTTATTCCTACATATACAAGGCAAGCCTTCAGCGGTCTAAAGAGTGATTATCATACTAATCAATAGGAGAAATAACTAGTAATACACTTAAATAATAAGCAAAATGATTTACAACTATTCAAACGGACAAAATATGTGGATAATTATTGTTTAGTAAGTTATAAAAAATATTCAATTTAACTTTTAAGAAAAATATGAAATCTGAAGAAATTACCTCAACATCAATGTTTTTATTTTAAAATATAAGAGATAAAAACATTTTTAATTTAACATCATTTTTTTATTTCAATTTTTCAATTATTAAATCTTTTTCAATGACTCCATCCTTTAGTGTCCTCAACAAAAATTTTACATAACATTCAAACTTTTATGACTCATTATTCTTAGCTTCAATTTTGTAAATGTCACTTTATAAGGTAAATGTCAAGGATATTAATAAAATTTTTAGCAAAGTTTGTCAATCAAATTTATAAAATAATTAGCAAAGTTGTTAATCAAATTTTCAACTTAACACTATTTTCTGTTTCAGTATCTTAATTATTAAATCTTCCAATTCATTCCCTAAAATTTTCTAAATGAATCACTCCTCCGTAGCATTTAAGCTTATGCAGACTCTTAATTGTTAGTTTGAATTTTGTAAATGACATATAAGATTTTTGTTAATGATGTTATAAGATATATCTTACGGATATTAATGAAATTTTATAATATAAAATGGACCGAATTAGAAGAATTGATTACTAGTTGGAGGACTAAAATAGGATAGACATTAAATTAAGGAATAGAAATATGTTTTCCCAAATATACATTTATATTTTTTAATAAAAAAATAGTTAAAAGTTAAAAAGGGTGGACCAAAATGTGATATTTAGTGAAAAAAAATAAATTTTTAATATTTATTTTATTATTAAATCATTGAACTATATAAATGACTTAAAGACATTCACCTCCTTCCAGTTTTCCCAACTATATCTTGGGCGACCAATCCAGTTCAGTTGGAGTTGACCTAATCATTAGCCTTTCCCCCTTTCATTCACTCAAAGACCACTCATACCTCACCAGTTGTAACCAAACCCACAAGACCATGTCAACATTTATCCTCTTGTTTCCTTACTCTACCTTAAGCCTTCTTAACCTGACCTTTCTATAATCTCTAACCAAAACCCAACCACGAAGACTATATATATGGTTCCAAGTTGTAGGGGATCCAACTCCTTTTGAAAGGTTGAGATACTTGCCCCTTCTTTGTTGCTGCTCTATTGGAGATGCTAAAAGCTGGTGATTCCAAATGGTCATCTACTTAGATTTTTTGTGGATACAAGACCATGATTTCTATCTACGAACATATGAGCGCAAATTAGTGGAAAAAGGTAGGATTGTAAAAGGTTTTGATCAATGAACAAGATCTATTCATCTTTAAATATGAAGAAGGTAATTAAAGCTAAGGTTTGTTATATCAACCATAAGTTTAGAAATAGTGAAACTATGGATGCAACATATTCTAATATGGATTAATTGTCCTAATCAATATTATAACAAACTTGTAAGGGTTGAGAAACCTGACATAAATGCTAACACTAATGAAAGTAGAAGTGCACTATAACTAACTGAACCCTAATCTGACAAGACCTTAGGATGAAAATTATGTTAGTAGTATTGACAATCAAATAACCAAAGAGAGACCAATGCCAAGAAAAGGCTCAAATTTTGATGTCAGAGAAACAAAGACGGGAGTACCTCAAACACCATAACAAGATGGTGTAGTCGATTCTTCTTAAAACTTTAAGCAAGGTTAATCAGAGAAAGTTCTTGAACTAGAATAGTTAAAGGTCATAAATCAAGTTGATCCCCCTGAGATATATATATATATATATATATATATATATATATGTATGCCAAGGCTCAGGATAACATAGATACTCATGGTCCCTAATGGTACCTAAAAGAGGAGTGAATTGGGTGTTAGTGAATTTAAGAGAACTTTCTTAAATTAATAAAGATAACTGATTGATTTCAAATCAAATAACAAACTGAAATGAAAATTTAATTTTTTTTCAATAAATCAACAAGAATAAAGTAAAGAGTATAAGCTAATTTTTATAGTTTTTCAATAAATAAATCTTGCCTATGTTCATTAAGAATTAATAGAAATTTGATTTAGTAATAAAACAACTCAATTCAAAAGGGCAAAAGTTATAGGTGTGACTCTTCATAGTCACGCCAGTGACAAAAGTCACGGGCGTGACTTTTTATTTCTCACACTCTGCGAGAGGAAGAAAATCTTAAGAGAGTCGCTATCGTACCGTGTTACGATCGCGACTTTGGACATTTTTGGGATCGTCGCGATCGCGATTCCCCGAAAAATTTCTGGATGGTCGCGATCTCTCTTAAAATTTAACTAATCTCTTCTTTCAATTAGGTGAAAAAGAACTTTCTTACAATAATCTTTTTTCGAATGAAGAGGAACAAACTTATGTGAAGTGGAAAAACTACCTCAATACGTATTGGACCTTTCAAATACGAGTAAAACTACGCCTTTAAAATATTGTTAGACATAATAAATAGCCATTATAATGGATGGTAATAATGAAATTAGTCAACCAATCTAGAATAATGTGATAGATTTGTTGAACAATGTTTTGATAGATATATAATTTTTTAAAGTTCCTAAATCGATCGGACACACTTGGAAATTGGTCAATTAATGTTCGTAGAAACATTATGTTGGTCAATCTTACTTATATATTGCCTAATCAATACGTACGAAATCATATTTCTTTTTTTTTAAGATTAATTCACATTCCTTTGACTAAAACTTGGTTCAAAGTTATTTCAAATGTTCTTAAAATATTATTTTAAAGATTAAGAGTTCTATGAAATATAAACCTTAATTCCCCTTAATAAATGACAAGGTTTATACATTAAGTTTAAGACATGATATGGTTATACTTGAAGCATTAAATAACCAAATAGGAGATATAAGAAATATTATAAATAAATATGTAGACTTGTTGTGCTTTGATCTTCCTTCATCTTAATCTTTTTCTTTACTTGAATCTATTTAGTCTCTATAAATTGTTTGATTTTATTTCATGTTGCTTTCTTTTAAGACATCAAAGAACAAATCATTAATAGTAACTATGATTTATAAATGTTACTTTCTTTTAAGACATCAAAGAGTAAATCATTAGTAGGAACTACGATTTATTATTAAAAAATATGGATTGTTATCTTCTTTGGTTCAATAATCTTTTCCTTTTTGATAATAATAAAGCATGTTGTGATGTTAGAAAGTCAAATATTAAAATTAATTATCTAAACACATAGTTTCTTAATATTAAAGCAAAATGACCATTTGACACTCCTATAGTTCATGCATCATGAAAAAAATCTCTAGTGCAAAAAATAGGTCATTTGTTATTTAAACATTATTATAATCAATCAAAATAAAAACATAATTTTGGTACAATAAAATTTTTGGCATTAGTATCTAACTCAAAGATGTTGGCACAATATGAGGTTGAATGATATATTTAGTAAGTCAATTGCAATAGCTAGAATCTTTTAACTATAGGAATACCTAAAATCTCATTGTTAAGTTTACTAGTAAGATTAATCTCTATATATGAACCTCTGAGAAGAAATGGGTGTCATCATGAATGATACGAGGTTGAATGTTGCAATAAAAAATTCGTACATTCGTAAGAGTTACTCAATAAATCTTTATAAGAAAGGATTACTACCATTTAACAATGAAATACAAAACAAGATCATATTCTTTAAATTGGTCTAGGCAGGCGGGGGAAATCATATAGTTTTTGTACAAAGCACAAGAACTATAACCAAAAAATTAAGGTGAAAAATATTAATCCTCATGAAACAATGTAAGAACAGGAGGAGGTGAAGTGGGTGATCACTTATGAGACCTCAAAGCCTTAGCAGGTAGTTGAAGGTTCCTACCTTTAGAAGAAGTCCTAAAACAATAAGCTCAATAAGGGAGGGACTGTTGGGCTCTTTAGATATGAGAGAGAATTACTTATACTTCTTACTTTAGGAATAACAACTGGTATATACTTAAGGTTTTAAAAGTCCTACAAAGGCTCTAAGAGGGATAATAAGGTAATGGTAGCTATTATCCAAGGAACTAAAGAGCAACCTGCAAGAGAAACACTACAATAAACTTCTAAAATTCCAACTTCATCAATTTCAATATGCAATCAATATCAATATACAAAGTTCACTTTTTATACGAAAGTTCAAAGATAAAAATCATAAATTGTGCATGTTTAACCAAAAAGTCAACATTAAAGTAATTTGAAATAAGATTGATTAAAATCAATAAAAAGTTTAATTAAACCAACCTAAATGTTTTTTTAAAATAGATACATTCAATTATGTGGAAGCATCTCAAATTACGTCTAATTTGTAAATTTCTCAAATTTGTCATTGTACCTAAGTTGAAAATTTAATTAGGGCACAAATTAACAAATTTTGACAAAATTGAATGTTATAATAGCTTAAATATATACTTAGTAATCAACCATCAATTTCATAAAAGATTGCCAAGTTTTGAGTAATTTCAGGACCCCCCAAATTTCTTTAGTAAAAAAGGCCTAAAAGTTAATTCAATCAAAATTAAAGATGATCAAATGCAATTAGGAGCTAAGAAAATCTTAATTTAACCTTCAATTTTACTAAAATATCAATTTGAAGAATTAAAATAATTCACACAATGAATTAAAAAATTCCTTCTTTCTAAATTCCTAACTTGTTTAATTTTCCAATTTTACTCAATTTGAATGTAGTCTTATGAAATAGAATGTCCAAATAATTTTAAAAGCATTCAAATAATAGCAATTAATCACCTATCTGAGGAAAAAATTATGAAAATTCCCTAATTACGAAATCCTAAAATGTTTAATTTTGTAGTTTATGTAATTACATGAAACTGAATGCATAAACATTTTTAAAAGCATGAAAATAAGGGAGCTATCAATAACTAAAAGAAAATATCCTCAATTTTGAAAATTTCCTAATTCAAAGAACTTAGGGTTTACCCTAAAAGAAATTGGATAAATTGGAGCATAAAGTTGATGTTGTTTGGTTCTAGAGTTGTAGGAAAGTCCAATCCATCTTGTTGAACCAAGAGAGATTTCAATTGATATTTTGACGATAATGAAACATAATTACCAGTGATTAAAAAATCAAACCGGTTTCAACTATAAAAATTTTGAACCATTCAATTTTCTGGTTTACTTTACCTTAATAAACTTATTATTAAAAATTGATTGATTTATTAATTAACCAGCCAATTTTCATAAATTAATCAGTTTTTTAAAACCAGAATAAACTAGTTGATTTTCATTTGACATTCTCCTTCTTTAATTAAACTTTAATCTATTTAATAGGCAAGTATAATCTCCTTTTTCAATCATATTTTAAGTTCTTCAATTTTGTACAATCTTTATTGTATACCAGCTTTATGATAGTCTAATACCATTTGAACCATTAAACCTTAAACTTCTTTTCTTACTAGTTACTTTTCAGTCTTATTTTTAAAACATTGATAATTACTATTAATGAGTTTATTATTTTGATAAAAAGCAATATAGGACCAAAATGAAGGCATAAAGTCAAGAAGATAGTTTATGAAGTTGATGAAGAGAAGTTGAACTTTTAACCAATAAATGAAGATCAAACGAAGAACAAAAGAATATCAAGACTCATCAAGGTAATCTCACTTTGTTAATTGATGTTCTAAAGGGCTCACCATGCATAAAAATTTTATTTTACTTTATTGCATGACATTTTTCATTGATTAATAGGCACTAAAGCTTTTGGTTTTAATATAAAAGTGTTTTGATCTTTTAAACACTCTTTAGGGACCATTTTGGGAAGTGTTTAAGTGATAATTGTTCCAAGCATTTGAAGTTGTTACAATCATATTTTTATGAGAATGGTCATGCTATATAAGGTAATGATCGACTAATATAGGTTAAAGTTATTAAACACTCTATATACTTTTATCGTTAAGGAATGATAAAAAATTCCTTCGCTTTAAAATCAAACTTTCCAAGTTATCCTTGGTGTTCAAATTGTAGCGCTTATAATTAAAGAATTTGAAGTAACTAATCATTGAATTTTTCCCATGCTAAATAACATAAGGTGTTTTATCCAAAGTTGGTCTTATGTAAACTTTATCAGGGATATGATATTAAGATTATTGTGGCTTTTTCCCCAAAAATAATTTAGAAGGTTACATTAATTTATCATAGTCATAACTACGTCTTGCAATTTCTTATTATTCCTTTTAATAACTTCATTTTGTTAAAGGGGTCATAAGAGTAGAGAAATAATGAAATATACCATTATCTTCTTAAAATAATTTAAATCTTTTATTCTTAAAGTCCTTATCATAATCACTTCTAATTAATGCAATAATTTTCTTTTAAATTGAACTCTAATGAAATTTAAATCTTTTATTCTTAAAGTCCTTATCATGATCACATCCAATTGATGCAATAAATTTTTTTTTAAATTGAACTCTAATGAAAATCTTGATGAATGCCCTAAATCTTTCATCTTTTCTAGCAATGAATAAAATCAATGAATCTATTAAAATCATTTAATATGGAAAAAGTGTAAAATTTGCTATAAATAATTGCAACTCTAACTGGGCCAAACAAATTCATAAAAATTAATTGTATAATTATAGTGAAAATTATCAACTTTTTAGTCCTAAATAAGTTTTTTGATTATTTTACAATTTGCCGAGCTCCACACATCTTGTCTTTCTGAAATTTGACAATTTGAAGTCCATTGATAAGTTACTTAAAGTTAAGGTTGGAGATAAATATGTGCTTGCATGCCCAAACCTCCTATACTAAATCTATACATCTTCATTATTAGACATTAAGCAATTTATATTTTGGTTATAAAAATCATTAAGAACAACTTTACAGATATTCTTTTCTCTCTTGCACAAAAATGCAATGTATTATTAACTACCTTAGATATAATGTATGATATTCCCTTAAAATATACTATGTAGTATTTGTCACGTATTTAACTTACAATTAGCAAGTTACGTTGTAATCTATCAACTAAAAGCACATTATTAATTATAGTATACTCTTCAAATTTTCTAATGCTAATTATCTTAATGTTGGAATTATCTCCAAATATGACAAATCCTCCATCTTTTTCTATAAGGTTCGAAAATTTTAACGCTTCACTAGTGATGTGCCTTGAGCATTCACTATCCATATATCATTTGCTCTTTTTTTTTCTAGGTGACTTACAAACAAGGAAATCAATTTTTTTTAGGTATCCAAACAAACTTGAGCTCTTGATTGTTGATTTTAATCTTCTTATTAACCCATTTATGTAAGAGTTTACTCATCAAGCATTTTTTTGTGAAGCAAAACTTGTCAAAATGCCTATATTTATTACAAAAATGACATAACATATTATATGAATAATATGTATTGGTGATATAATAAATAAATTTAAGATTTTGATACATAAATGCATTCCTTGGTCTTATGTGCATATGAATGGTGAGAATCCCTCATTTAGGTATTAAAGGAACTAAATGCTATTTTTGAATAGAGAAATGGCCTATTATAATGGTATATATGAGACATTTTTTTTATTGTATTGATGCTTATAAATGATGTAAATATGTGCACAATGTTATGCTTAGTATGAGGCTTATTATGAATAGATGATTAATGCTCACTTTTAATTTGATGTTAAGGTTTAAAAAGGTATGAGTGAGATATATATATGCTATCACGTGCCTATACATAGAAATTTTGTCTATTCTTGCCTTTAAAAATTTGAATTCTAGGCCTAGATTAAGATCTATACGTAAAATCATAGGGCTTGATTTTAGAGTAAGCCTTAGTGAATATAATATATACATATGATTTATGTGTATGCTAAATATGGATGTACTATGCTCATTTTTCATCTTAGGTAAGGGTTCTTCACTTTGTCAATAGTTTCCCTTGAAAAAAGTAGTTTTGGTATTGGATACACTTCCATAGTTGTATCAAATCCCATACATATTATTTCAACTTTTTAAAGCTCTTAACATGTTTGTAATTTTCTCACTTCCCTTAGTGAATTTTAGCAAGGAGTCTTTATGAGTGTTGACGTCTTTTGTCAATGTCTTATTCTCATGATTTAGTACACATAAGTTATGATTATCAATAATGGTTATACTTTTAAATGCTTTAATGGTGTAATTCACTCTTAATCATTTTATTTTCATTCATGGATGTATCTAGATTCTTTTTAGTTTTTTTGAATTTGTAAGATAGGTTCTTCCTTCTCATAATCATAATTTCAAGTCTTTTAGCTAGTTAATCATTTGATTATTTAATATCACTATCATTACCATAAGATATAGAGTTGGAGTACCTCATCATAATCTTTATTTATAAAGCACAAAGTCTTTTTCTATAAAACACATATGAGCTACTTCTCCTTTCAAATGCTCACTTTCAAACTTACTTGTGCCATTCTAAGTGGAGGCTTTAAGTTCCTTGTTTTCGTTTTCCTCTTCTTATTTGTTTTTTTCCTCTTATATTTGTCATTTTTTAAGAGAGGTCCTTAAAAATTTAGTGTCTAGGTCTCATACATTTATAATAAATAATGTTATTCGATTTGTGGTTTAAATCTACCTTAGCTTCCTTGAATTCCTTTCTTTTAGAGAAGTTATTTCTCCTCAGTAACTTCTTTAATCACCTAATGATAAAGGTAATGTATTCCTCATCATTCTTACTAATTGATGTCTCTTCTTATTCACTTGATTTCTCCTTTAAGGCTTTGAAAGATAAGTTCTTCCTTTTTAAAGACATCATGTCTTCTTATTAAGTCTTATTAAGCCTTATTTGTAGGTGATTAGAGGTCTAGTGAGTTCCTCTAATGGTAATGCATTTAGGTCTTTTGCTTTTTGGATTGTTGTCACGGCTTCCTAAGATTTAGGAAGATACCTAAGCAAATTTCTTACCATTTTAACATGAGAGTAAGGCTTGCTTAAGCCTTTGAGAGCATTGATAATGCCAATAAATTTAGTTTATATTCTATGTATGCTTTCATCATGCTTTATTTGAAATAACTTATATTGATATGTTAGCATGTTCAATTAGTTGTAGGGCATAAACTAACATATGCTTTATCCATGACTTATAACCCCTTTATATTTGGATGTGATAAGACCTTTAATCTCAAATTAAAGATCAAATGCAAGTCCACAATGAGAGTTCCTTATTGATGAAAGACTAGGAATACTCGTGTTTGCTAGTAAATGCCTATATAGTTAAGGTCATCCTTTGAAAAACAAATTACAATCAAGTGTCTAAAGGCATCTTCATACATGGATGCTTCCAACAATATAGTTATGATGCAGGTTAATATAAATAGAGAAATTATTGATATTCAAGACTACCTGTAACACCCCACTCCGGCCGAACCCGAACCCGATATCGATGGTGATACCCGAATCCGTGCCCCGCGAGGGTGGCGTGTCACATCACTTCACTA
>JANZXR010000003.1:24374841-24386511 GCA_027575705.1 Erythroxylum echinodendron
AAATTAATTTATGCTAAATATGTACGATGCACATTCATGACTATCCCGGTATCAATCAGAAATTAATCCGAATTTTAATTCTCTAGTCGGATCACTCAATTTGGATCAAAATCCAATTCTCCTATAATCACTGAAAAAATCCAAATTTTGGTATGGAGAGGTAGAGGGCATTTCTAGAAGTCCGACGCTTCGAGAACGGAGTCAATCGGAGGTCGGACGCAAAAGTTATACACAAAAAGGTAAAAGGGGTCGGATTAAAACAAATAAAAATTCCAATATTCAAAACGGCAGCGTCGCGGGTTGCGACGCTGCGTTTTCGGACGCGCGCTGGGGCGCGCGCACCGCCTTTTTAATGTAAAGCGCGAGGCCCGAGAGGCCGAGGCTCTACACTACCCACTAATATTTTCTTTGTGTTATATTTGTACTCTTTCTCGTGAGCCATTATTTATTCTCTCTTTAAGCTTTTTCGTTTTCTATCACTCATTTTCTCTTTCTCCCCTAAGTTATTTATATTCTCTCTAGGTTGTTTCTTTTTTCTCTCTCTTTAACTTAGTTATTATATTTAAGTCCTTCTTAGTTGTTCATCTGTTCGACTTTGCCCCCATTTTCCTCTCTTTTAATGGCATTCTTTTATCTCTCTTCCTCTTTGCATTTTCCTATTCTTTTTCCTTTTCATTTGGTGTATGGTTGTTTGTCCTTTTAATCTCTTTTATTAATTCTTTTTTGTTTTTTAAAACCCAATAGCAATAAAATTATTTAATCCAAATTTCAAATCAATATTAATATCAAGATACCCTATCAAAATTGAGAAGTCATAATTAAAACTAATTATAATTAATTATTTCTAATTAAAATATAAGTTGCACTAATTATTAATAATTAAAAGAAATTAAAATAAATAAATACAATTAAGTGTAACGTAATGAAACTTTGACACAAATTAGATATAATAAAATATATATAATCAAAATGGACGAATTCTAAAACAAATATAATATTACGAAATGTATTTTAATACAAATCAAAATAACATAAATGTGATCACATGCAATCAAAGTTAAATAGTAAAATTTAAATTAGAATTGATTTAACACATCTATATAAAAATTGAAATTAAAATTAATATGGTATTGACTGGAAATTAAGTGAATGATTGTATTTAGACAAAATTTTAGTATCAATAGTTAACAAAACAAAGTTTATAGACAAGTTGAATGTTGAATGTTTCAAATGCCACATATATGGCTATTATAAGTCTAAATGTAAAATAAATATCAATAGCAATCATAGTTTGCAATCAATTTTGCAAAGAAAGAAGAAGAATTTTTTTCTCCTGATGACTTGTTATGTGCAGGAAGAAGTTCATCGAAAGTTGTAAAATTTTTATATTAGCAACGATAATTATGTGTGAAGATAAGTTTGGATTTCATACTTTGATGTTAGTTCACAACATTATGAGGCTGCTTTCATAGACAAAAGCAATATAAAAACCCACGTCAAGAAGAATTCTTACCATATTATTTCTAATGTAATTTTTGTTTGAAATATGAAAATTAAAGATGAATTTTAGTTAAATTCAAGATAAGAGATATGAGATTTCCATTAAAGGTAGAGTTTGTCACATTCAAGATGAGAAATGAGGCTTAATTTCTCAACGTAATAAGAAAACATATCGTATGTTTCCTTTATATCTCAACAACACCACTCAATCATATTTAGTCTTAACACTAAAGGACAAGGCATGGTTATGGAATTTTTTCTATAGGAATTTAAATTTTGATTGGCTCGATATTTTGTGACAAAAGAAGATAGTGATTAGTCAATTGCAAATTGAAAGTACTCCTTAAATTTGTGTAGAATTTGTTTTTGGCAAACACCATTGAGATACTTTTTTAAAGGAAAAAATAATGGAGAGTCAAGAAATTGTTGAATTTGGTTCACTCCTACTTATATGGACTCATTAATCTGATACCAAATACAAATAAACATTATTCTTTGAACATTTATTAATGATTATGGTTAAGAGAAAACAAAATTTTTAACTTTTAAAGACTTTAATATGATGGTTAAAAAGAAGCAAGAATGCCTATAAAGATTCTCTATAGTGATCATAGTATAAAAAAAGAATTTGTAAATTTTTTAAAACAACATGGAATTCAAAAGTAACTTGCAACAGCTTATATGTTGTAATAATGATTAAAAATGAAGAATCGTACATTCTTGTACATGGTTTACAAAGATTTTGGATTCAAATAAGATTTTCCAATAAAGAAGTCAATTGAAGCATTCATATACTAAATAAAAGCTCCATATTTGTTGTTAAGAACATGAATCTTGAAGAAGTTTAAAATTAATAAGGACCAAGTATTATACTTTAGAATTTTTGGTTGTATTGCATGTATTATTTTATATTAAAAGAGGAGAAAGCTTGATAAACAAACGAGACATGTTTTTTTCTTGGTTTTTCTTAATCATTCAAAATCATATAAATTGAAAAATTTTATCTAAAAAATTAGATATAAGTTAGTGATGTGATTTTTATGAAAAACACTTTTATACTTAGGATGAAAACAATATCAAACAACAAATACAGGATAATTTTAATGGAGAAAATGAATATGAAAAACAATAACCTTTAGAAAACATTAACTTGTGTCAAATGAGCAACAATCACAAACTAAAATACATAATAAACATTAACCCCAATGACTTAGAAAAAGACTTACATAGATGATTGATTATAAAAGAATTATGATTCACTTACAGATGTTACTTTGTTGTCAATAAAAAAATTGTTAAAGATCCAGAATGGAGAAAGGAAATAGACATTGACATTGCTACCATTGAAAGATACATTACTTAGAAGCTGAAAAAGTTACCAAAAGGATAAAAAAACCATTACTATAAAGTGAGTGTATAAGACACAGTTAAACGACAGGGGAGAAGTTGATAAATACAAAGCAAATTTGATCACTAAGGACTACAAGCAAGAGTTTGGAATCAATTACAACGTCTTCTCCCCAATGTAAAGCATGGCATAATCATATTCGTGATCGTATTGGTAGCATAAAACTTGTGGCCTAATTTCAATTGACATGAATTTGTCATTTTGCATAGCAATTTGGAAGAAAATGCATTTATTAAACAACCTCCTATTTGTATAAAGTATAGAAAAGAGCCTAAAGTGTATAATACATTTAAAAAGGCTTTATATAAATTGAAAAAACTTCAAGGAATTGGCTATATAGAAGCTTATTTTTTGGAGGAAGGTTTTCAAAAATGCTTATGTAATCATAAAATCTTTGTTAAATTTAAAGATGGAGGGGAAGATATTTATTATATTCTTATAGGCTAACAATTTGTTCTATTTTGAAACTTGTATGACTATGTTTAAAAAACTTGAGGAATCTATGATGCTTGAAGTCAATATTGTAAGATTCTTTCTATGTGGGGCTATAACTAATTAGTCTTTTATTTTATAACAAAGTCAAAAGAGGACTGAAAGCCATTGAATTATATTTGTGATCCTTTTATGGGCTCACTCTTCTCAACATACTTATTAGTGTGGTATGATTATAATGTAGAGCTATTAGAATATATTGATGATAGGGTTTAAGCTTATGACTAACTAGCATAAGTCTTGCCTACCATCTTACAAACCTACATGTAATAACTTACAAGAGGCTAGGTTTATATCAGTTATAACTTGAGTTAAATTAGTAAGAGAGGCAAGAGAAGAGCATATGCTTTCCTCTATTTTAGAAGTTTTGCAAAAAGTTGATTCTATAGGGTTTAAGAATAATAATCATATCTTCGAATCCAAGTCTTCTTAATATTATTTGTCTATTCACGATCTATTAAGGTGCATAGAATACTATTGAATGAACTAATAATTTACTTTTGTTGATAAATATATTTCACATATGGTATCAGAGTCATATTTCGATATCATCTATAGCTCTTTTATTTGAATAGGTTAAATTTTCTTATTATAAAAACTTAGATTGAAGATTTTAGGATTTCAAAAAAAAAATCCAAGTTTAGTTTGCATGAAGCCCTAAAATTTTCGTTGCTTCTTATGATTAAGTCATAGGGTTTATTAACATCTGCACCAAAATAGGTAATTAATCAATTTAGTGACTTATATGAATAAGTTATGTGATTAGTTAATAACTACACCAAAGTGGATTTTTAATTAATTTTATAATTTTTGTGATTAAAATAAAGGAATCTACAAATGTTATTAATAAATAAAGTAATAGTTAAAATATAAAAAAATAAAAGGATTTAATTTTTCTTTTAAGGAGAAGAAAAAAGAGAAAAGACTTCTAATAAAAAAGAAAGAATACGAATACTAGGTTAGTGAAGATGCGAAGTTAAATTGGGAAGTCCCAAACCAAGTAAACATCTTGCTTCAAATTAATATTCAGACAATAGAAAAACCACCATTTTGATTTGAAAAACAAGGAAGAAGATTTTGAAAATGGGAAAAAAGAAAAGTCCCCGTTTGGTTTTACATTTTCAAATTAAAAAGAATTATGGACTTTGTCATTTACTTTAATGTCCTCTTAGATTCGTATTTAATTTATCAAATTAATAGAAAGTCGTAAAATTCAATAGAAAAGAAAATTGGTTGGTGGTGAGAAACGACAAAATTGCGAACCGTGAGGGTTAAGCGCTATGACTACCTAATGACGTGTCTTTTTTTCATGCATGAACTAATGCATTACGTACACGCTTTGGCCCTCACCTTTGATCACCCGTGTCCATATGGGCAATTCAGTCATTTAAGTGTGTATTTTTATTGGCTCAAAGTAAAAAAGGTATTTTATGTATAATATTTAAAAGTTTTTTAAAAATATTATCTGATGGGCGTTAAAATGAAAAGTTGAGGGACAATGACAATGGGACTGTTTTAAAGCACCCAACTTCCTTGCCTTAGTTTGTTGTCATATCATTAAAGGCCGGCCAACTATAGAATAAAACATATATATGCAGAGGACGCTTAAATTGTCAATTTGCTTTACTAGATCTAATGGAGGAAATCTTTATTGTGGGTAATTAGAACACCACAATTTACTTAGATTTTTATCTTTTAATTCTTGTTATTTTTTAGTTGATTTTCACTTTTTTAATAAAATAATTACATTAGACATCATCAAGAAGATGTTAATATTGTGCAAATTAGTTAAAAAAAGACAACAATAACGTCCAAATAAAAAAAATCTCGCTAAGCGTGAATTTTGAGAAGGTCAAGTGTACGCAATATTACCCTTAATTAGTAGGCACAAAATTAGTAACATATATTGAAATTTGATATTGTAACTTTTGAAAATTATAAGTTTTAAAAATACAAATATGTATTTATTTATAAGTGTATGTAATCAATTCACATGTATAAAAGATAAAACATGAAGTTTTATATAAGATGATGCTTATACATATACATAAGGGTAGAATTTCATATTTTATAAGCCAATGTTTTTCTATATCCTAACTATTATGTCGTAAAAATTAATAAATATAGGCCGTAAATGAGAGAGTTAAATATTCATTCTCAAGTGCAAATGTAACACTAAGTTTCGTTTGTTTTCTTTTATGGTTTTGATATTTTGCTTTTGTTCAAATTTAGCAAAGAAAATATATTTATTTGACTTTGGTTTTTTCAGGTTTTTATAATTTATAAAAATAATAAAAAGTAGTTTTAAATTTATATTTATTTGACTTTGGTTTTTTCAGGTTTTTATAATTTATAAAAATCATAAAAAGTAGTTTTAAATTTTTATAATTTGATTTAGCTTCAACTAAATACATATTGATTAATTATTGATAAGAATTTAAGTATTTAGAATTATGAATAATTTAGTTTATTTTTATAATTAATATAAATATTTGATAATTACTAATAAATATAATTTAAAATTTAGCATATATTTAAATACATAAATTTTAAATAAATTTACTTATTATCAATAATAAAAATATAACAATATTTATATTAACAATTTTTAAATAAAAATAAAAAATAAACATCCCTAATATTAATATTAATAGCAAGTTCAAGTCGCTAAATTTGAACAACAAATCCTTCACGGACACGTAATAGTAATATGCACTAATCCTAGTAGCAAAGTGACAACTGATGAAACAAAAACAGGCCAATAGAAGAAACCGGTGGTGGGTGGCCCTCAGATTTGTGCTCCTTTTTTTCTCCCAGACCCAGCCCTCGACGAGATCGCCTCTTGTTGCCTCTCTCTCTCACACGTAATAACAACGCTCCTACGCGACGTCCATTTCGCTTTTCCTTTGCTTTTTCGCCTGTAATCCCAGGAGGTATTATACGTTTTATACTTTATTCCTTTTATTCCTAAATTACCCTCCACCATCTTTTTCTTTATTATTATTATTATTATTATTATACGGCCAACAAAATTCCACAAATATGTTAAATGTGTTTACTTTGTTATCTCATCAACTATACAAAAAGGTGAGGTAACAAGTAACAAGTTTTATTTTATTTTCTTGGAATCGTAGAGCCTTCTAGATAATTTTCAATTTTGTCTTGGGTTTCTTCAATTGATTCCCATCTTATGTTAGGTTAGAATTAAGATTGTAATACTAATCAGATGCTACTCATCAAAAAGATAACATAAATATTAGGGCAGACAACTCTCTTCCAGATTTGCCCTTATCCACACTTGGCCTCTTTGATCCTTTGGTTCATTATGTTTTATATATTACAGAAGATAGTGATTTTTGGTTACATGGAATTCATTGACTTGTTGGGTTTCTTGTTCATGTTTCAGTGTTGAAAGAGGGAAGTGGTTTTTTTTTTTTTTTTTGGGTGTATTAGGGTTTGTGGTTATAATTGTTTTCATTTTCTTAAATAATATTTTTATTTTCCTTTTTGCTTTACTGGGTTTTGGATGTAGAGGACGGTTAGGTTGCCTTCTGTTTGCCATTTGGGTTAGGGTTAGGGTTAGGGATAGGTTAGATCTGGTTAAATTTTGGATTTATTCCCGTTTTGAATGAGTTTCATCTTCTGATTCTAAAGTTTAGAATTTGCTTTCTTTTTATAAAAAAATCGAATTAGAATTTTTTAATTTTTTATTTGATATCTGGGTGTGGTCAAACTGGAAATTTGAGCTGGTTGTTGAGTGAACTGGAAAATTCCAAGCTTCTGTTCAGGAGCATGTAAGCTCTGATTTTTATTTTGTTTAGATCTCTTCAGCTTTCATCTTTTTTTTTTTAAAAATTATTGGGCTTTGTCTGGGTCTTTAATAGCTTATATATGGTAACTTCTTTGCCACTGAGTAAGTGGTCGATTTCCACTTAATTGATGATCGGTGTGTGATTTGACCTCTTAAATTGTCAGGATCCCTTCTGCTGATATTGATTATGAGTTAGGTTTAGGTATTTGACATGGTTCAATAATATCAGTAGGGATCAAATGGCTTTTCAATGCATTTGGTTAAATATATACTAAGGGCTGCAAGTTGATCTGCTCGTGCAGCTCAAGTTCAGATCAACGGGTATGTTTAGCTTAAGTAAGAAGTCTAATTTGGGGATTGAATTGCCACGCAAAACCATTTTTACTTTTGTTTCACTTAAGTTATTAGGGGCTTTCTACCATTTTTCCTGAAAATAATGGTTGAATGGCCGAACAAGACCCAAAAACATTTCCCATTTTCCCTTTTTCTGCCAGTTTCTCTTTCAAAGTTGAAAGGTCTGTAGTTGCATTACCCATCCATGCTGTAGATAATGTTTAATCATCTGTTGGCCATTAGTGATACAAAACATGTCTGCTTATGGCATAGTTGTTACCGAACTACAAATGGATGTCCATTGATGGTAAAGGATAAGTCTGAGAGAAATGCATAACACAAATCATGCTGTCATACTGTAGTGAAAAGGTTTGATGTTGTTTTCCTTGAATATTCAGACCACTAGTTGCATTGACATATGTTGAATATTGTTCGGCAGCATTAATGGGAACTGAGCTCCTGAGAGTTCACGTGAAGGAAGAAAATGAGGATATTCCATCAGTTCCTCCTGGTTTTGAGTCTTTTGGTGCTTTCACCTTGAAGAGAGTACATGATGTTCAGAAACAAGAAAGTCAAAATACAACTAGTTGTTCAGCTACTGCGAGTTCTTCTGAATCACATACAGTTCAGATGGATATGGACTCAGACAATTGTGGCACAAAAAGTACAAGGTCCCTTCGTCGTAGATCTTGTATAAACTATGGGCGATTGTGTAACAGTTCAGAGGATGAGTCTGATTTTGGAAAGCCACATCAGGTTAGCTTCTATATGCTATTATCATTTATGATTGAAAATAAACTTCACCATCTATGTACCTTTTAAGTGCATTTGACAACATCAAAATACATTTCAAAATGTTGATATTATTATTTACATAGTGACTTCATGCCATTTATGTTGCAGAATCACATTTTAAGGTCTCATCTTCCTAAAGGAGTTATCCGTGGTTGCGCAAACTGCAGTAATTGCCAAAAGGTTATTTTAGTGTCTGTCTGTAGTGTGGGGAGCCTTTCATTCAGTTTAATCGGTTGGCACGATTCTCCTATGTCTATCAGTTACTCAAATTTCCTGACTACTGTCTATAAAACTAATAAACCACTGCATTATAGCTATCACTGAAAGCCAGGGTTGGTAATGCACCAATATCTTGGAGAGAGTACAGACAGAACAGTAGGGCTAGCACATATTGACCTGCAGTATAATAACTCCCTGACATGATGTGATTTTGGGGAATTTTAGATTTTTTCTTATATGAGCCTTTGGTTCAGGTCACAGCAAGATGGCGTCCAGAACATAGTTGCAGGCCAGATCTTGAGGATGCTCCTGTATTCTATCCAACTGAAGAGGTCAGTGCATAAGTTTTATGTATACACACACACACAAACACACACACACACACACACACACATATGGAACACGACAATGTTATGTTTGTGGGAGAGGTAAAATTGAGATTGAGCTGTAAAGCGCACTAGTGTTGGCTTGTAATATTTTAGATAGTGGAACTTAAAACACCTCTGATTTCCTTCCCTTATTTGATTGTAGATTTTTTTCACTTTGGTCTTTGAGAATTTGGATTTTTGAATGTGCATATAAATTTTCTCAGGAATTTGAAGATACATTGAATTATATTGCCAAGATAAGGTCAAAAGCTGAACCGTATGGAATCTGTCGCATTGTCCCCCCTGCATCTTGGAAACCTCCTTGTCCGCTCAAGGAAAAAAACATATGGGAGGGTTCTAGGTTTGCAACACGTGTTCAGAGGGTTGACAAGTTACAGAATCGTGATTCCATGAGAAAAATGTCAGGGATGTATAATCAGACAAAGAAGAAAAGGAGAAGATGCATGAGAATGGCTTCGGAGAGTAGGATGGATAGTGGAAATATTCATGGGTCTTCAGATGCTGGAGGCTCTGAGGCCGAGACATTTGGTTTCGAACCCGGTCCGGAGTTTTCCCTGAAAACATTTCAGAAATATGCTGATGAATTCAAGGCTCAGTACTTTAGTAAGAATGATAATATTGTGGACAAAGAAGATAACATGACAGACCTTCATAATAAATCTGAGCTTTCAATAGAAAATATTGAGGGTGAATATTGGCGTATTGTAGAGAAAGCGACTGAAGAAATAGAGGTAATTACTATGGGTCTAAAAGGTTCATGTCATTAGTTATGTTTCACTTTGCAATTTTCTCTTTGTTCTATACCATTTTCTTTCCTTTCTTTCAAAGTCAACTGTAAAATTGTGTTTTCTAGGTCCTGTATGGAGCTGATCTGGAAACCGGAACTTTTGGCAGTGGGTTCCCAAAATTCCCCACTCAAAAGGGTTCTATAACAGATGAAAGATATCAAAGATCAGGCTGGAACTTGAATAACTTTCCAAGGCTTCCTGGATCAGTTCTTTCCTATGAAACTGGTGATATATCTGGTGTTTTGGTGCCATGGCTTTATATAGGAATGTGCTTTTCTTCGTTTTGTTGGGTAAGACCAATTCATATTTGTGTTTGTGAGTTGTAACTGAAGTTTTGGTTTGATACGAACATGAATCATCAATCATAGCAAACAAATGAGCAGGATAGATGGGAAAACAATGTGGTTTGATGTTTCATGGACAATGTCTGTCAACAATATACATTTTGTGGCAAATAATGTGTATGTGTTATGGTGTTGTCAGCTTCATGTGTTTGCAAGTCATTTATGCTTAGATTAGGTGTAGGTAGCATGTCCATGAATATTATTAAAACAAAAACTAGAAGATGATAAGATGGTTCCCAGTTTGCAATTACACCGTTCAGTGAGCAGTGAATGAGTTCTTTTTTACTCTACGCTATATGTCCCAAGTTTCAGACTAAATAAATGTATCAGATATAATACTTTTAACTTGTCTACAATCATGTATCGAGCATAAATGGTTGCAGCTGTAATAAATGCTAATGCTCCTGTATTCCCTTTTGATTGAGAGCAGCACGTTGAAGATCATCACTTGTATTCGCTCAATTACATGCATTGGGGTGAGCCGAAATTGTGGTATGGTGTCCCTGGGAAGTA
Source organism: Erythroxylum echinodendron (assembly GCA_027575705.1). Taxonomy (NCBI): domain Eukaryota; kingdom Viridiplantae; phylum Streptophyta; class Magnoliopsida; order Malpighiales; family Erythroxylaceae; genus Erythroxylum; species Erythroxylum echinodendron. Next base: position 24,385,434 of record JANZXR010000003.1, read on the forward strand.
TGCTATTAAACTGGAAGAGGCTATGAGAAAGCATTTGCCTGATCTGTTCGAAGAACAACCTGATTTGCTTCATAAGCTGGTAACTTGTCCATAAATTGTCCATCATCTTAGTTGTTTGTAAAGTGAAAGCAGTTCTGATATGTGATAAGTATTGGTAACTAATTGTTCTCAGCTGGTTTTGATTTACATAATTGAATTCTCTTTACAACTAATCTGCTTGCTTTAATGATTGATTGGTAGTTAAACTTTTGACCTTACATTAACCTGCCAGTCTTACTCTAGGTTGAGTTATGATTGAAGCTATGTAACTCAAAAAATTTTTAATGTCTCTGGTTTACTTCCTATGACCTTGCCATCGTTGATTTCAAACATTGAAGCCCCAATGGGAAGTTGAATCCAGCAACATGCCCTGTGATTTACAGGGTTTTATGAGTTATGAAGTTTGGATGTTCCAAAAGAAGTATAAGAGAATAATAATTTCTTATCCTGAATTTGTTTGGTTGATTAGTTCATAACTCATCAATTAGTTTTCTCTGTTCTTTTGACACTTGAGTAATTTTTTGTTTCTATTTTGGTTTTTGGTTCTCTGGTTTTCGTTTTCAAATTCAATAAAGAAAACCTGTTTTTTTTTTTTAGTTTATGGATTATTTTTTGGTTTAATTACTAATAAAATTTTTGATTAATATAACTTAATTATTTAATTACTTTCAATTTTATTTTTTAAAAGAATATTTTTAATTTTAATAACTATCTAATAAATATGAATTTGAAATATCTTAAAATAGATAAATTTTAAATAAAATTAGTTTTACTAATTAAAAATATATTAACAAATAAATATTAATTTATAAATAAAATTTACTTATTAAACTTTATTTTAATAAAATATAATAAAATTTTGTAGTAATAAATATTATATAAGAGATTAAGTAAAATTATTTAATCAATTTGTAAATTATTAAGTTTTATCTAATATTTAATTATTGTCAGTAATAAGAATATAAGTACATTAACAATTACACAAGTTTTTGTTTTTGTTTTAACAAAATAAAGACTAAAAATAGGAAACGGAAACCAA
>JANZXR010000003.1:24402243-24421256 GCA_027575705.1 Erythroxylum echinodendron
TGAAGATGAATTAATAATGGTTAAGGTGTTCTTCCTTGGATTACGCCCACGATATATGATTCCAAATAGTTGGCGAATAAGGGTTCTTAAACCCTACAGGGTAATAAGCTCACGTCTTATGATATTCTGGATAGTTGGGCTTCAAAAACGAGGCCCAATAGTTGTGGTATCAGAGCAAGTAGGAGTTAGACTCTAAAAACAGGGTCTAACATACACCATAAGTAAAAGAGATCCATAAGTGTTACTACATCGATACTGTCTTTCCTCCTCGAAATCATGTTAGAAATTACCATATACAAATAGTGTAAAGATGGAGAGACTATATAAGTACTCTTAGTCGTAACAGGTTCATACCTAAGGCTTTCCCTCAAGATGGTCTCCTAAAAATTGCTTTTGGTTATAGGCAGTTGCTCATCAAGAAAATTAATTATTAAGGTAATAGAAGATTCATCTTTTACTTGCTCGAGTGTATAAAAACTATATTCCACCCTAAAATCATAAACTAACATCTCTAACCTCCACCCACGAAACATAAACTGAATTTCATTCTCCTTATCCCATCTTGCATACATAATAAACTCAAAATGAAATATATCTCTAATATAAATTCTTTATAAGCATGTTTTATTATTACAAAGAATATTTTCCATCCTACATCATCCATAATTTTCCTGACCTGCTACTGTAGGCTTGTTGTCTATATCCTAACCAATCAATAACCTTATTGGGATTAAAAGACATATGTCAAGAAAGGCATGCCATTATAAATGGACAGGAGAAGTGAATATAAGTAGTGGGTGTTCATTTTAAGAAAAACCCCTAGGTTATTAGGAACTACTAGAAACACCATGATGTGATTAGGCCTTCCTTTTTCCTATAGTTGGTACTAAACTCATTCTCTTTTTATTTCAATGATTACCTATTAAAAATCAACTCCAAATCACAAAAATCCCTAAAGATTTGCACAATTAGCCCTAACTTAATGAAAATTGCACTTTTAGTGGATGAAATTTGGTGAATCCTAGTAAAAATGGTTTGCATAGATCTAAAATATACTTAAGAAAGTTTTGTGGGTTATTTTTTAGTATAAGTGAGTTTTGAGAGTTATCTGCAAAGAGAGGGAATTTAAATTTTGTAAGACATGACCTAAGATATAGTCGTGTCTTAGACCATGTATCTATCAAGAATTTTTTAGGTCTAGAATATGATTTGGGACATAAATGTGTCCTGAATTATACTTTCCTTAGACTAATATGTAGGCTAGCACATAAATGTGCATCAAGTCATGCATCTTTCTTGAAACTTAGCTCAAATACAGATAAAGATAGAAGTTGGAACATGAGCATTTCTTAGGTCGTATTTAAAATATAAGTTCAACACATACCTAATTTTAAGGGTTTCTAATAGGCCTTTTGTTCTTCTTTTTTTTCTTCAAAACTCATTAATTATTATTCAAAATCCTTACTTCCTACTTACAAAATCAAAATAATAAATTTACAACAGAAGCACTAATATATTTCAAGGCGCAATGAACCCTAATCATAAATATATTAAAAATAAATTCAAATTAATCATAAATTAAAATGATTAAATAAAATATACATTTTTAAAATTTTTAGTTAGTTTAGCTCCCACAAAGCACCTCTTTAAAGTCATTTAATTAGAACATTTTTCTAAATATTGTAAGCTAATAGAGTGGTAGAAATGTGGCCTCCTTCGCTAGGGGCTATAGGTGTGCCATATGAAGGTCTCCTTTTATGAGTATTAGAGTCACTTCTTACCCAAGCCTTCTTTATCTTTTATGAAACTTGGTCATCACCCTTCTCTCGTCCTCTTGTAGTACTAACCTTTAATATACCTTGTTGAATGAGTTCCTAAAAAAGATTATAAATTTTAGCATTCATGTCATCTAAAAAAAAAAACAAAATTCATCTTTGTAGGGTAAGGGTGCATTTTATCAATTAAATCATATAAGATATCATTATTGTCTCCACTTCCTTCCATTATATTCTTCTCATATTGGTGTTCTTCGCCCTCGGCTTCAGTAATCGCTATACTCACCTTTTAGGTTCACCTTTATCTTTCTAGGTAAAATCCTTACCCTTTATATTGATAGTATTGGCTAACTATCCAATTAGAATTATATATTCCTATTCAATATGGTCAATTGATCCATCTTTGTCTTTAATTTCTCAAATCACTCAAATGTAGTAGGAGACAATTTCTATATTGCAAACTCCCTACCTAGTTTACCTTCTAATTATTACAGGGGATCTTTGTAGAAATCCTGGAGTTACTTTGTCTTTGTGTAGCTCCTCCTCCTTGGTTTCTCCAACTAGAGGGATAGTTTTAACAACATGTATATTTGAACATGTGGATTATTTTTTTATCTTGGGTAGTTCTCTTAATAGTCCACATACTTAGTTGAAGTTACAAAAGGACTATCTACTTGACATTTATACTAACTTCACCTCCTTTATATAGCTCACAAGTAAAGCTTATCTGGTCCTGAAGATTCACTCAAGCTATCATTTTTTTTTTGTAAGAGCTTATACCTGAGCTACTAATGACCTGACAAGATTTGAATTGTGAATTTATATTATCTTAGATGCCCTAGCTTGACTTGGTTTCCATTGACATTTATTCACAGTCATCTCCTTAATCAAGTCCAAGGAAGCTTATGGAGTTTTATTATTCAAAGTTACTCTATTGGTTACATCTACTAGTTGTTAAATTGTGTGTTCTAAAGCAATGTAGAAAGTCTAAACTTGCAACTATATATGGAGTCTATGGTGTGGAAACCTCCTAGGTAGGTCCTTGTATCTCTTCGATGACTCATATAATGTTTAATTATCCATATATTATAAAGAAGTAATATCATTCCTTAACTTGGTATTCTTTATTGGATGGAAATACTTGGCTAAAGTGGATTCATTTATGGTTTTGGAATTTTATATTTTGTGAGTATTTAACTGAAGTTTAGAAAATTATCAATAGAAAATAATGATTTCTACAAAATTGTTGAATAGTAACAATAGTGTTCAATAAACTCATTTTAATGTAGGGAGAGGTAAGAGCATTTAAAGAGACAGATTATGCATCTCTTTGTTTCCTTTTCTAGAAAACCAGGACATTTTATTTGAATTTATGAATGATACAAATTGAATATTGACTAGATGAATGTTATGATTTCTTTTGGCTAATAAAAAAATAACATGAAAGTTAGAGAAATTTTTTGGTCCAAACTGAACTTCTTAGGTAAAAATACATTAATTGATGATTTAGAATTGGTCATTTATAGCTAAGGATAATGGACAACTAGTGTTAGTCATATGGATGGGAAGAGGCTAAATTCCATCTCTATGAAGAAATAAAACAATTGCATTTTAATATGCATCCTGTGGTTCATGTTCATCCATCCTCGTCACAAGGGTATTTAGTAATATTTAGAAAACATATAAGCAAAAGGGTCAAATTAGACTCCAACATTTTCACCTTAATTCAATTTGAAATCAAACTTTTTAAATCATTTGAAAAGAATCCCTAACATTTTACTAATGTTTAATTTGAATCCTAACTTAACGTCTCAATAATCTCCTTGTTAGAAATCATACTTGATATTTTTATTTTTTCTTACAGATTACCTTGCTAGATGTGGATCCTACCTAAAAAGTGGAGCTCAAAAAATTTTATATATGTATTTATATGTTCATCTTATTCTTCTGTCATCTTCTAAATAACTTTTTCCTCCTTTTGTTTGCATTCCTTTGTCGCTACAATGACTACCTCCTCCATCTTCAAACGAACCACTTTCTATGTAAAACCAAAGTTCATAATGTCTTTAGTAAAACTCACCACACCACTAAAGAGGGTGATGTAGACTCACAAATAGCTTTGCACATTGTCGATGGTCTCTTGGCATTGTATTTTGGTGTGTAGGAGTAAGACAAAGAAGATGGTGTTTAAGAAGAAATTTGGTGGAGAGCAAGGAGTATACGATTAAGGCAAATGAGGTGGCCATTTTTTGATCTTGAAGTCCTTACTTCATTTTTTAGTATTTTTTTAGGGAAAAAATAAATTAAATGTATCTATAGCTTGGAAGTTTGTTTTCTTCTATTCTTTTCTTTTAAGAAGATAAGGTTATCATCTTCTACAATATGATATATAGTCCTTATCCAAACGATCATAAGCGTTCTTGTCATTTTCTAATCCTTTAAAGTTGATTGACCATTGTAAATATTTTCAATTAGGCAAAAGTGTAAATTGCCTCCTAATGTTTCTTAAAAAGTCTAAATTAAGCCCTACTACTATTTATGGTATCACATTACAGCTTAACATTTTTAAAATAGTACTGATGACACCCTAAATCTTAACATTATAGATTTCTTAATCTAGTTCCTATCTGTCAAACCCTAGAAAGAAAGCCCATTATAGATTTATAGATTGAAGCACCCATGAATGTGAAAAGCTTAACTTTTTTTAATTGGTTTTCGTAACAGTTGGCTAACAAAAGCACATCCTAGTCAAGTTTTAGTTTCTAAAGTGAACTATTTCAGCCCAATAGTCAGAGTTCGTGTTAAAAGTTCTGCTTGTTGAGACATTTAAATCGAAGTCAAAAGAAGAAATATCTTTCGAAGCTCTTAGTGATTAAAATAATTCATTTGAGCATACACAAATTAGAGTACATGATGAAGCATCCAAGCCTCGGAAGTTTCGAAGAGTCGGTCAAGAGCATCTGCCTACGCGCTTTGTCAGAGGAGAAGAAATGCTGGTGGTGAGTTGAGTTTTACCTGGACATGTGTTCGTTTTGAAAGACGATGGAGGCAGTTGTTGAGGCAGCAAAGAAAAGCGGAGAAGAGAATTGTTAAGAAGATGAGAAAAGAACAAGATGAATGTCTGGTTATGGGCCTGAAAAATAACCATGTAGGATGCCTTAGACGAGGAAAATCATATATATTAAGTAGGAGTTTTTGACATAAATAATAGATATGTTAGGTTGTCGGTGTAAAACATTAAAATTTTTTCTAAATGATTTAAAATTTTTAAGTTTAATATTTTCATTAAATATATAGAGTGCATTTAGTTCAGCTTTTGGCAGATGAAAAAGAACTTTTTTCTACCACAAAAATTATTTTAAGGAAAAAAATGAGTGTTTAGCTGTAAACTTCAAAAGTACTTTTAGAATAGAAATAGCTTTTTTAAAAGCTAAAATACAACTTTTTCAAAAATTCAAATATGGAGCTTTTCAAAAAAACACTTTTTTAGGTTGATTTTTTATATCAATTAATGAGCCTATTTTTTAGTCCTTTTTACCCTTATGCTTTACACATAATTCCCACAATATCCACAAACACATCTTCACGTTTATTTTGAGATTTATATAATATTATTTGAATTTTTATATGTTTTAATATTTATTTTAAAAATTAGTTTTACTTATGTTATAATCAGTACAAAAAATTTGGTTAGATATATTTTCATTTATGTTTCATATGGTTTAAAATTATATAATAATTAATATATTTTTTTGTATATTGTTTAATATATTTTAAATAATTTATTATAAAATAAAATATAGTTAAAATTAATAAAAGTGCTTTTTATTTTTATGATGCCAAACAGTCTACTATATGAAGCTCTTTTTAAGCTATTTTTTTAATTGACAGCCAAACAGTCAACTGACTTTTTAAAAAAGTTCTTCTCAAAAAAGCTCTACTGACAAAAGCTCTATTGATAAAAGCTCTACTGATATAAGTTCAACCAAACAGGCACATAGTCAAACAACAATCTTGCTAACGTTATTTTGACATGATGAAACTTTTTATCTATGGCAATTTGGTGGAACCAAATCTTCTATACCTATTACTCTGTACCAATTTTATTCCACGCAATCTCATCCATCTAAATATGTGGGACCCATGTAAGGTGATAATGCAAAAGGAAACCAAAATAGGGATGATATCTTCTGTTACCCGCTACCCTGTACCAACTTTATTTCACGTGATCTCATTCATACAAATATGTGGGACCTATGTGAAACTTAAATAAATATAAAAATAAAATCACATGAAATAGAATTGGTACAGAGTAGTAGATACAGAAAATATCTTCCCCATTTTGGTTTTCTTTTGCATTATCAGCTGTCAACTTCATTTTTGTACCTCTTTATCATATCTTAATGCGTCATTTGAAGGCCTTTTCGGTATTGTTTTGCTTGGCAATCAACTCCTTCCGTTCAACGTCTTTGTTTTTTCTCTTGCCGTTGTGTTCAGTAAGTTTTCCTGGCCATATTTTCGTTCTCAAATCTCAACCATACTAAGCCTTTTCCTATATCGTTTTATACTTGTATTTCCTTCTTTCTCTGAACAACTCTAAACTCTTGGCTTTTTACTTTCTTGCATACTAGTCTTTACCTAAATTGCAATTTAGTCCTAATTTTTATAATTTTAAAAAATAAATCAAAATTTTAAAGTAAAAATTAGTGCCCATAAAATCAAATACAATTTACAACAAGATTAAAAACAATGCAATATAAATTGTTAATGCACAAAACTAAATCAGTTAAAATGTTAAGTACCCAACCTCATTTTATGGGACTTTAATTGACTAATTTCACTAAATTTAAACTCCAGAGGTCTTAGCTATCTTATTGGATTAAAAGAAATGATATTGAAGAATATTTAAGGCAGAAATCGAAGATTGGAGGTTATTTCTGGAGGAGACGCATATGTCTAAAGTTGTACACTCTTCTCAATAAGGGATACGACTGTTTGCATGACCATTTAAGCTTCTATAACTGCATAGAAGTTGAAAGGACACAACCGTGTAAGTATATACGATCGTGTAAGCTGACCATGTAACTCTTTGTGATTGTATATCTTCGTGACGACAAGTTTTAAAGCTTAAAGGTTGGACATAATCACTATATACAGGTGTGTAAGTGATCGTGTATGTTATAAAACTTATCCTTTTAAAGACTTAAAGATAAGCTTAAAGAGATAGAAGTTGTATGAGACAAAAACACTCAATAGAAGATAAGTTTTAGAGCTTAAATAACTTTGTTTAACTACAATTTTATTAGAATTTGATATCTAGGATTACTTAGGAGTAGTTTTGATATAAAGATATCAATTTTGCACTCAGTCCCACTGTGTGAGAACCTTAGTCTTTAGAGAGCTGGAAAAGTGAGAGAGCTTTAAAGAGTTTGAAAGAGAGGTTATGTTTTAGATGTCTTGTGAGGCAGTGATTAGCTCAAAATCTTCATTACTTGTATCTTTTTATCTTGATTTAGTGGATCTATTATCAGTCAGTCTCATGTTTTTACCTCTATACTGGAGGGTTTTCTACATTAAAATCTCATGTTCAATATCTTTTAGTCATCTTTGTTATTTGGGTAATTTGTTATTGGCTAAGCGATCTCAAAGATCTTGCGAGCGTTATCACTTGAATCCTTACAATAAGTGGTATCAAAGCCTTAAGTACGGAGAGTGTTAATAGCTTTATGATGAAGTTAACGTCAACCAACTACTTGATATAAAGGTATATGATGGATGACCTCTTGTATTGTAACACTTCTACGATCCAATCCATATGGATAGAAGTATAAAAGATTATGTCCCATCTAAGCTATAGATGGTGACAGATAAAGAGTAAGAAAAGATGAAGCAGAATACCTTGGGAACTATTAGACAGTAGATTGATATTATCATCTTCATTCATGTATCCTAGTAGGCAAATCCTTTGCAGCTGTGGAAGAAGTTGGATGGTCTTTATAAAGACTACTCATAATAAGGCCTTAATAGGCTTGTAAGTCTAAAGGTGAAGGCTGAGAAATCAGTGAGAGGGTATCTCAACAATTTTTAGGACATCATCAACAAGTTGACCAATATGAAGATTATCCTTGATGATGAATTACAAGCATTATTCTTATTAAGTTATTTATCTGATAGTTGGAAAACTTTGGTTATGACTATCAACAACTCTACTATGGATAGTGTGCTTCTTTGGAAGTGATTAGAGTGAGCATGTTCAATAAAGATATTAGGAGGAAGGAGATCAGTGTCGACAATATATAAGCTCATATGGCAGAAAAAGGAAGAAGAAGTAAGAATATAAGTCCCAAAGGCAAGTTAAAGAATAGGTCAAAGTCGAAACATGGCAAGGAGATTAGAATGTGTCATTACTGTACAAATGGTAACATAAAGAAGTTTCACTACAAGTGAAATAGAGATAAAAAGAAGCAAAACAACTAGAAGGATGGACACGATAACAACAATGCAATAATGACATCAAGTACAAATGATGAAGCATCATTGATTTATGTGACTAGTGAGTGTCCCCATATTAGTCACTCAAATTCAGAATGGTTGATTGATACAAAGGACTCTTATTATTGTGTTACAAAGAGAGAATAATACTTCTCCAACTATAAGAGTGGTATTTTAGAAGCATGAAGATGGGTAATCAGAGCTTAGCATCATCAGTATGGGAGAAATCTAACTTTAAATCGACGTTGGGTGCACATTAATATTAAAAGGTGTATAACATATTCCATACTTGTGGATCAATTTATTGTCTACAAATGTGGTTGATCAAGAGGGATACACATTTGAAAATGGCAAATGGAAGCTATCGAAAGGAGCGTCAATGGTTGCTCGTGATAAGTTGTGTTGCACCTTGTACAATACACACTTGAAGGTATGTGCTTGAGAATTATATGTCATTTAAGAAAATAATTTGTCAAAATTATAGCATTGGAGATTGGGACACGTTAGTGAGAAAGGGTTCAAGTCATTGGTTAGAAGATCACTTATTCCTATAAAGACTACAATTTCTCTCAACCTTGTGATCATTACGTGGCTAGAAAGCAGCATCAAGTTTTTTTCCATAAGAAGTCTAAAAGGAGAAAGATGAAGTTGGAGCTAGTGCATTATGACATTTGTGGTCCTATAAATGTGAAGTCCTTGGGTGATAACCAATACTTTGTTACATTTATCAATGATGCTACATGTAAGATTTAGGTCTTTATGCTAAAAATACAAATTCAAGTGACAGGCCCCTATCCTGTAATGACTAGACGACATACTCAACATTTCACGGTGGCTCTCTAGTTGATATCTAAGTCGACTGGTAAGTTCCCATGAAGCTAAACATATTTCCCTTGTTAAGGAAAAGCTTCAACTCAATAATATGAAATGTAAAAGATGGAGTTTTTTTCAGTTTATTAAAAATTTCGGTTTTACAACGGCTTTATTTTGACATCTTAAAATTTTCAAAGTCCTTGTAAAGGTTCAAAACACTTCTATTATTTCTCAACTCCAAATTATGGACTTCAAATCCACTCACATGCAATCTTCAATAGATACATCAATGAACTTTGAAAAGATAAAACAAAATCATGCATTCCATTTAAAAACCTTTATACACATCCATTCTTTACACAAATGTACATTCCAAAACATGTTCAAGGATATGCAATAGCTCTCAAAAATATGTACAAGGAAAAAAATACCTATATAGCAGCACTTGACGAAGTTGACTACTCGTGAGGTGGAGTCCCTGCAACTGAAGTCCCTGAGCATGTAATTGGGAGGTTTTATTTAAAAACAGAAAATAGAATGTGAACTAAACGAGCCCAATGAGTGTTATTGGTTTCCATCCAAAACATTTATACAAATATTAACCTCCATAAAAGAAAACAATTTCTTTTCTTTTCAAGTAATAACCATACAAAACACGTTCTTTTATTTTCATAAGATCAATACACATGTAAAACAAAACATACATATTTTTCTGAGACCAAGTTCCTCTTTTGTTGTAAAGTAAACAGTGAAGGCAATCAATACTTTATGAACTTTCTTTCTTTTTTCAAAAAACATAGCCCATCATAAATTATTTTTTTGTCATCTAGTACCCTTAGGTATAAGGTCACGAAGCTGGTTTTACGTCACTTACCCAGGCTTAGTTAACTTCTATATACCGATTATTATAAAGTTAGTTTTGCATCGCTTACCTATAACGATGCTAGCACTACATATAAATCAATGGTTATGAAGTTAGTTTTGCATCGCTTACCCATAACAGTGCTAATATAATATATACTCCACACGTGCAGAGGGTGACTCATAGGACATATTCACAAACACAACACCACTCATGTTAGTGGTAAATGCCCCCCAAACACCACCATGCACATTAGGACGTACTCTGATCGATATAATCATATGTATAAAAACCTAACAGCATATCATAGTCTAAATCATAATAAATACATGAGCGTGACTCATTTCAGTACTAATTAAAATCATATTCAAAATCCATTTCCAAAACTAATTTAAAGCATATACAAATTTCAATTTACTGCCAACTTAAAACATATGTACATCTCATTGGTTTCCCAGTGCATCCAAATCTCAATTCAATGCTAAATCAAAGCATATGTAAACCTTAAGAAGATTGACTTTTAAATTCAAGTAGTAGCACCAATGAAACTATTCATAAGCATACTTTCCACATTAAGGTAAAAACCATCTTTACAAAATCAATTTAAAGATACACTCACAGTTTGTCATTTATCGTTAACCAACCTCACGTGTTCGGTGCTTTTCCTTTACTAGTCTTTAGTTTACGGTGAAAAGAAAACTTTATTATCTTACTCAGCTATGAGGGAGAAGGGTTCTTAAAACCTGCTAAGTACATACATAACTTACCACCTTGTTCCACAAATTTTATGACAAAAGGTCTTAGCCAAAATCTTTGCATTTAGTAAGATTAAAATTCTGTTTTCTTTTCATTTAACCATTTAACAGCTATTGCACAATGTCCATAATCTATAGTGTTGTCTTCTTTCCATTTAAATAATGTAGATAGTGTATACATATTGTTTTTCTTACATTGAATCATCATACATGCTACCATTGAATAGCCATTAGGCCACATATAAGGTATCTACATACTATCAATTAATAACCATTGAACAATATACATAAGATATGGATATACATGTTTTTCTCTCCAATTACCATATTGTTTTTCTCTTCATTTAACCATGCAATCAGCACAAACATTCGGATAATTAGCAAGGGAATTCATGTTCCCAGCTTAAGCATTCACATGACGAGCTAAAGAGGATGGACAAGAGTGATTTAGCATATCAAAATCAGGTGGTAACGTGTTGTCCATCTTTTCCCTACATGTAGTTAACATTGATGAAGATGTTGTCCACGATTGGAAGCATAAGCACCATACAGAAATTATTTCCTAAAGGCAATAACTTGGAAGATCTATGTATGAAGGGATTAGCTGCAATTATTCATCATCAATTTTGTTCCAAAGGAGAAGTAAAACTTTGGTGGAATGAAGGTAGAGTAGCTCATCCATCGTCTTTGTACAAGTTACACGCTGAAGAGTGTTATCTAACACATTGCAAGATTAGTTTCCAATAGTTGTCCATTATGTTAGCTCTTATCATCTTTGTTTAATTAATCCATTAACTCCTTACATCATCCACGACAATTCTTGTCTCCTACATATAACAAGTTGTTTTGATTTTGTCTCACCAAAATAACACACATTCACACCATAATTGGTCTCACATGTAATGAATTTTATGTCCCTCACATCTACTCCTCTATAAACATGGCAGCATGAGGTTTTCATGAATTCTTGTTCCAAAATAATAAGAACGTCTTCATGTACATGACAGCTACCACTTAAGGCTCATTCACATGTATATGTATTATTTCTTATCCAAAATAATTAAGTGGTTTAAGAAAAATATGTCTAATTTCGGTAGAATTTTTATGTCCACTTATTAACATGTTGTACCTAAACATATCAATATATAAATTGGATCGATACTTTAAGTATCCTTAACTATTAACTATGGCTAATTCTCTCACGCTTGGTTTACTTGGTTTATGTCCTTATGTTTCAGTCTTAAAATACTTCCAATTTACTCCACGATAATTTAAAATAAAATCAATCTTGATCTATCATAAATTCATCCGATCGAATTTATTTTTTAGTCCATTTACATGCCAATCAACTCTAATAATTTTCAACTACCAATTGACTTTAATACTTGTCTCAATTATTGTCAAATCATTCAGGGTTGAGTCCCCAATTCACCTTTTAATGAAAATAAAATTTACTTTCACTTAGAAACACATTTCATACGAAATGAAATTTTATATACACATGAAAGGAAAATTTTGAGGTTTTACATCAAGTGCTAGAGATTTCACGCCATAGTGGAAAGGGAGATGGAGAGGAAGCTAAAGTATATCTAGATTAATAATAGAGGCAAGTATACCTCCAATGAGTTTGAAAAGTACTGTGCAAGACATGGAATAAGGCATAAGAAGACAAAACCTAGTACTTGAAAGCACAATGGTGTTACTAAGAGGATGTATAAAACCATCATAGAGAAGGTTCAATGTACACTCTGAATGTCTAGTATAATAAAGTTCTTCTGGGGTGAGGCGGTCAAAAACATAGTCTATGTAATCAATAGAACTCCTTTAGTCCCTTTAGATCTTGACATTCCTAAAAGAATGTAGAAAGAGAAGGATCCAACTTTCTTGTATCTAATCATGTTTGAATATAGGGCCTTTAAACACGAGCCAAAGGAGCAAAGATCAAACGTGGATTAGAAGACTAATCCTTATGTAGTTATTGGATATGGTTATGAGGAGTTTAGATATAGGCTCTATAATTAGAAAAAGTGGAAGGTTGTTAGAAGGAGGGACTTAGGCTACGTTTGGTTGGACATAAAGTTTTTAATGGAATGGAATGGTTTATAATGGAATGGAACGTAAATAGATGTAATATTAGAAATTTTTTGTTTGGGAGGGATAGAAGGATTCATATTGTAATATAGTGAAATATTGTTTGGTTGAAGGGTTTATAATGTAATATAGTGTAAAGTTATTTATCATTTTACATTCTATCCTAAATCTCCTAAATCGGAGGTTTTTATTTTTACTATTTAGGATGGAATGGGATGTAATATGAAACCTTCCTCTTCTATCCCATTCTATTTCATTCCATTATATACCCTCCTCCCAAACGATGGAATAATATTACATTATATTCTATTCCATTAATAAACCCTCAACCAAACATATCCTTAGTCTTCTATGAACTTGAGATGGGTGCAAATCACAAAAATAAGGATAAGATTACAGCCAACTAGTCTTTCGAAAATGAAGATACAACTCATATTCCTTCTTCCTTTGATCAGTCTACGAGTGAATAAGGTAAACTTAAGCTTATACAGGATGATAACAATTAGAGGTAACCTAATGGTGATGATTCACATGGTCAAATCATGTGGATGATGAAAAAAGGGTCAATGAGCATTATTAACAAGGGGAGTAATTTACTCAAGTATTGGAAGATGTCTAACTTTAAAGATCAATAAGAGAGAAAAAGTCTTTAAGAAAATACCGTGGTTTAGAATATCTCTTAGTCACTATTGATGGGGAGCCAGAGAGTTTCCAAGAAGTGTAGTTGCTCAAAGATAAAGATTCTTGGCTCAAGGCAATGTAAGAGGAGATGGACTCAGTGAAGAAGAATAAGACCTATTAATTAATATTGCTTCCCAAAATTAAGAAAGCTTTAAAGAATATATGGGTGTTTAAGATCAAGAAAGATGATGATAAGCTACTGAAGTATGAGGTAAAGTTGGTGGTAAAGGGTTATAGTCAAACTAAGGGTATCAATTTTAACAAGATTTTTTCACCTGTGGTTAAGATGATATCGATTAACATTGCATTGGGCTTAGTTTTTAGTTTGGATCTTAAGCTCAAGGATCTTGATATGAAGACTCCTTTCTTACATGGAGATTTCGATTAGGAGACATTCATGGAGTAACCGGAAGGGTTCAAAGTAAAAGGAAAAGAGGAATTTGTATGCAAGTTGAAGAAAAGTCTTTATGAGCTCAAATAGGCACCAAGATATTCAAACAAGAGGTTTAATTTTTTTATGAAAAACTATGGTTACAAATACAAAATAATGTTAATTGATCCTTGTGTCTATTTTAGAAAATTCCTTGGGGTAGCTTTATCATCCTTCTTTTGTATGTGGATGATATGTTGATAGTTGGACAAGATGCTAGCATGGTTTTTAGGTTAAAGGAGACTTATTCAATTCTTTTGAAATGAAAGATATAGGTTATGCAAAACAAATTTTATGCATAGAGATTACTTATGAAAGGAAGGCAGGAAAGTTGTGGCTTTCACAAGAGAAATATATTGAATAGGTGCTTAAGAGGTTCAATATAAAGAATGTCAAGCCAGTAATTAAGTACACTTTTAGATTCTCATTTTAACTTGAACAAGAGAGCTTGTCCTACCACAGAAAAGGAGTTAGAGTATATGTCCTTTATTCCGTACTCTTCTAATGTTGGTTCCTTAATGTATGACATGATTTGTACTAGACCAAACATTGCGCACACTGTTAGATTGGTGAGTACATTTTAATCCAATCTTATGGGGCACTTCGAAATTGTTTTTGAGTTTTAAATGTGGTGAATCAATTCTAGAGGAGTACACAAATGTAGACATGGCTGGTGATATCAATAACAGAAAGTCAACCTCAGGATATTTGTTAAAATTTGTAACTTTATCTGTTACTAAGGAGAAAAATGTTCCAATGATGAGAGTTAGCAATGAGATGCTTTAGTTGAAGTGATTATTTCTCCAATACATAGTATTTTGTAACAAGTGTTAAGAATTTGAGTAAAAATACCATTTATCATTCTTGCACTATGCACATTTATGTGAGGCATCATTAGTTACAATCTATAATTGAAGAGAAACTAATGAAGTTGAAGAAGATTTGCATGGATAAGAATGACATCGATTTATTGATGAAGGTGGTTCTCGAAAGTAAGCTTAAGCTTTGTAGTAAGCTCACGAGGATGACGTTTAAGTTACTTATGGGGTGGTAGATTTCTTCTCCAAAATAGGTTGTAAAGGAGATTATTGTGTTTCTAACCCCATTTTATAGGTTTTTAATTGAATAATTCCACTAAATATGGACTCTAGAGTTCATAGCTGTCTCTTTAAATCAAAAGGAAAAATTTTTGAACAAATTTAATGCAGAGACTAAAGATTGGAAGTTGTTTCTAAAGAATATGCTTGTGTTTAGGAGCCACGCGCCCATATTAATGGTAAACACAGTCATATGCATAACTTGTAAACTTTTATAACCGAATAGAAGTTGAAAGGACATGGTTGTGTATAGTTGACTGTGTAAATGTATGTGACTATATTTCTTCGCGATGTCGACTTTTAAAGTTTAAAGGTCAAACATAGTCACTATGTATGACCATATAAGTGACCTTTTATGTTATAAACCTTATCTTTTAAAATATTTAAAGATAAGTTTGAAGAGAAAGAAGTTTTATGAGAAAGAAACACCAAACATAAAATGAGTTTTAAGGTTTAAACAGCTTTATTAAAATTTGATATCTAGAATTAGCTGGGAGTAGTTTTAGTATAAATATATCAATTTCTACTTAATCTTGATGTATGAGAGCCTTAATTTTGTAAGAGTTAGAAAACGTAGAGAGCTTTAGAGAGTTTAAAAGAAAGGTTCTGTTCTAGTGAGAGAGTGATTAGCTCGAAATCTTCATCACTTATATCTCGTTATTTTGATTTAGTGAATTTATTATCAGTTTGTCTCATAGTTTTTACCTTTACATTATAGGATTTTCCATGTTAAGATCATATGTTTGTTATCTTTCAGTTATCTTTGTTATTAAAGTAGTTTGTTATTGGTTGAACAATTTCAAAATCTTACAAGTATTATTGCTTGAAGCTCCCCCAACACAAAATACAAAAAAAAATCAATATGAACCAATGCAAAAATAAGGATAATAAGTTTAAAAGAATTTTAATTTTCTTCATTCTTTCTTTTTTTATATTTGTATATTCATACATATATATTTATATATAATTAATTAATTTTGTAAACAACAATTACTTTTTATATGAGAAAAAATTAGGTGTATACATTGTCGTTTTACCAAATCATTATCTAAGATATAATCAATTACCATGCTTAGTGATGTAGTGAATCTCAAAAGCCTTTGTTCCTCTTTTCCTTCCTTTAGCACTTGTCTAAGTAGCATGATTTTTTTTAATTTCATGTATAGAAGGCTCTCCTTTTTTGTCTTTCTTTAGCACTTTTCTGAGGAGGTTTGTTGAAGTTTCTCAAATTATATTTTCTATATTCTAAATTCATATGCTTTTGTGCCTTAATTTGAATATTCTAAAAACTTCTAACCCTTTTCTTCTATAAAAATTAAAGCATGGCTCTACCTAAATCTGATTGCAGACTTACATTTAAGTTTAAAATTTGTTGTCTTCAAACTAAAGCATTAAAAGTAATACATAAGACTTTCTCATGCCTACAAGTAATTGATATCAAATAAGTTAAATGCCTCGACTTATGCCTATTATTAAAAGAAATGAGAGATAAACTTTAATTCTAGTTGTTAGAAAGAGGATATCTATTTTCACGTCCCTAATTTGGGATGAGAGAATACCTTGCAATTTATCTCATTTTTTGCCTATAAAAAACCATCCATTCTTTGTACTTATAAACATGATCAAGTGAGTCTTACATCTTATTATAAGTATTTGAGTCAAACATTTTAAGACGAAGTGGTAAAAGCTCAGCCAATGCTTTTGGGATGAAATGGATTTTTGTCGATCATATTTACACAACATTTATCAATCATAAGGTTTCTTTCTTAGGAAAAATAATGTAAAGTGAGGGGTGAGCGAATTATAAGCATGTTTGCAGAGTGCATTTTGAAATTGGTTAGTTATTAAGGCCTGATTTTGTTGAGAGCTATAAGTGTATAGTCTCTCTTACGTTAGTATGTTGATTTGTTATCTGAGCTTGGTCAACTCTCTTAAGTTTTTAAAAATAATTTTTAAAAATTAAAAATATAGAAAATTTTATTTTTTTAATTAAATCACGGATTGAGTTGCACAAACTCAAGCTTACCTGATGCCTAACTTTTTTTAAGTAAAACACTGTTGTTTTGCTTATAATAATTTTGATTTGTTATTTGGACTTGGACAGCTTCCG
This sequence comes from Erythroxylum echinodendron, assembly GCA_027575705.1. Lineage (NCBI taxonomy): Eukaryota > Viridiplantae > Streptophyta > Magnoliopsida > Malpighiales > Erythroxylaceae > Erythroxylum > Erythroxylum echinodendron. Next base: position 24,419,350 of record JANZXR010000003.1, read on the forward strand.
TCAAGTTTTTTAAAAAAAATTAAAATTTAAAATATAGAATAATTTTTTTAATTAAATTATGATACGAGTTGTCTAAATCTAAGCTTATCCGAGGCCCACCTCTTTTGAATAAAACGATGTTATTTTGTTTGGAATAATTGAATCTTGAATTTGTTTCAGTCTGAGCTTGGCCTATGAATCAGCGTATTAAAAACAACTAAATTTAGATTCATAAGTTAAAAAATTATCATTCCTATTAACGGTTTTATTAAAATTGGCGGAGAAAGTGGCTGTCCATTGTAACTGAATGAAAACTAGGATGGCAAAAAGGAACTATACTTTATGGATAACAAAGTCATTTGCTGCACATCTATTAATAAATGTTGAAGTACGATCTATTACAAAATAAATATGCACACGTGATTTGGAGAAGCAAAATTTCTTGGTTTTGTTCCCTCAAAATTCCCTTAAAAATGGAATCCCCAAAAAGTGAAAACATTAAAATTTGAAGCAACTGGCTCGCTCTTGCCTTCTTAAATGGCAAAGAAGGCAACGCCCAAGCAAGGTAACCCATTTAATACTACCACAAAGGATCCAAGGGTGAGCAACAGGTCGACGTAGTCGTCCCCAAAGCTCGAGATGAGCAGCGCGGTATAAGTGATTACCGACATGTAGTACATGTGTCCACGTGGGAGATGATGTTAGTGGGCACCACAGATGGAGGTGCGCACGTGTCGGTTGCATAATAAACCGTAGATCGCGGGGAACTTTTTGTGTACGGACTGTGAGCTGTGATTGGGTGTTGTGCCCTACAACAGCTTTTGTGTGTCTTTGACAAGTGACAAAAAGGTTATCGGTGCTTGGACTCCTTTTACAATTTTTTTTTTTAATATTACAATTTTCTTAATTAAATGTCATGTTGTACGTAATAGAAAATTAGATTTTGTTTTTAGTTTTTTTTTCAACTTTTATCCACAAACATTCTGTAGACATCATCTGTCTATTTATTTGCCTAGAAACAGACATCGAGTTCGGGCAGCATTCCTTTGTGCGTCTATTTTTAAATAATAGACTGCAGTATCGAATTAATTAACCTCTTGCAATCATCTTTTTAATGCACAGAAGATCGAATATAAAATCTGATTTTGAGATTTGGTAGTGACGTAGACAACTCAGAAGGAGTTGCATGTAAGGTGTCAAGCTATGGCATTTTATACGAAAATTTTCTACAGTTGGATACTTTTTTTTTTTGAAAAAAGGAAAATGAATTAATAAGAGTTATATAAACCCTTAAATAGCAAAAATGACAGCCTCAAAAATAAAAGGATAAGTTAGCTATAATTATTAAATGAGGGGAGATAGCATTATTAGATTCAACAAGGATAGTCTTGTGATGCTTTGCTGAAGATTTTGGACAAAGATAAACTCTCATATTTGATGATCACAGCTTTCAAGATGTCGGTAGAAACTTGGGTTGCCGCAAATCTTCGGAGATTCCTTTCATTCCATAGATTGTATACACTGACGCCGAAAATTATGGTGTGAATCAACTGATTATTTTGTGTGTGAAGATTATGGTGTAAGAGACATGGAGTATGTCTGGAAAGGAATCTCCCTAATCAACCCATAGACATTTTATAGTAACATGGTTCCAATAAAAACTTAGGCATAATTTAGAGAAGCGACGATAGTTGATAACTTGCTGAAATCAACCTATTGAAATAATAAATACTTATTTTCAATAAACACTTACATATTTGAAATTACTGTTTTGGTAACTGCTGAAACGTAAAAATAAATATTTGACAATTACGGTTGCAATTGCTGAAAAGAGATAAAATGATTAAAAAATCTATTGATTTAATAAACTATTAATTGTTGTATAAATAATTAAAAAATATATTATTATTCATATAAAATTAAAATTA
>JANZXR010000003.1:24481961-24493397 GCA_027575705.1 Erythroxylum echinodendron
TTCACCTTTACTTAATACATATTACTCAACTCCTTTGAATCACAACTACAAACATATGAACATCTTCATTCCCATGATACTTATGCTTTTGGTACTTTGATATCACCAATTCATTCACTAAATTATAACCTCAATTTTCACCTTACACATATCACACATTTAGGCACTTAAATCCAAGAATCATTTTAGGTTCAATTCAACTTTTATTTAAGCCTAATTAAGTCCAAATGCATCATAGTTAAGCACCTTATTATTAATTAGTTCAACCATTGCACAAATCAAGAAATTTCCATGAAAAAACACTACCCACGATCGTGCCTTTGCACAATCGTGATAGAAACAAACTCCCTTTCTTCCTGCAATTTTTCCAGTTTTTTAAGGATAGATTTTCTGGTCAATTTAGTATGACCATTATGACCTAGAAAATGAGGTATTTAGGCAATACCTTATTCTAAACAAATGTTTCTGTATGTATTAAGTTTCTAATGATATAATAGTTATGCAGTTTGGTTTGGTATTTTGTGTGTTATACCCATATTACTAGAGACTGTTCTCAAATGGAGACAACACCTAGTACTCAACTTCAAGCCAATTTTCAAAATCCTTAGGAACAGAATTAAAAATTTGATTCCTTAATGCAAATTGTAGCCATATGTCTCTAGTTTATTCTAAATTAAAATTCATCCTATTTTGATACCTACAAATCAATATATGCTCAAAATACAGATACATGTTCAGTGAAAATTCTCCATCTACCATATTCCAGCACACTTCATCATCATTTTTATCCTAATTCATCTATTTATAAAATTTTTTGTATTCTTTTAACACCATTTCTGTGATCATTCAAACTCAAAAGCATCTCTACATCATCTTAATCATCATAAACCCAAAAATCAGTACATCCATATACTCTTTTCTTCACTCACACTTCACATATATACATCATCATTTTATGCTCATTTAACCCTAATCTATCATCAAATATGCTTCATTTAACAAAGCCATAAAGATTAATATGTTACTGAATTGATTTAAATTCTAATCTTCTTTAGAATTTTGTAACCCTAGCCTCCACACATATCATCTTACCAAGGTAGAATAGATGGGTTTCATCAAGAAGGAGAGATAGCAAGGATTTTGTAGTTGCTAGTGATGGAAGAAAGCAAGGTTTAAGGTTGTGTGGATTGGGTGAGTGTGTCGTGAATGAGAGAAGAAGAAGGAAGAAAATACAAAGAAGAAGAAAGCAAGATACAAAACACGGTCTTTCATTATTGAAGAAAATATTGTGGGTTAAGACATGGTTTGTCACTTGCCACATGTCCATTTCCTATAGGTTTACACTAGGTTCTGTTACTAAATAGTCTACTTAACTCCAATTTTTAGTCCAATTTTAGGACAAATCTAACAAATTAGTATCCATAAAAGTTGTATCTTATCCTCTTAGCTTTCTAACGGTATAAATTTTAAAATTTTTGGACATCGAAATTGAGAGATACGATGTTTACAAGTTGGAGTGACAAAATCCTTCAACCTGGGATGCACGATCGTGGCAGAACTTTCACCCTTCAATAGTGCACGCTGGTGATAGTAGATCTTGCCATATATTAGGTTAAACATTTTTTTGAGGTATGGAGTCCCAGTTTCAACACTTTTACTACCATAAATTAATTATACTCGAAAAATGTCAATGGAATACAAGAAAAATCTTTTTAAAGTGTGCAAAAATTAATGTTCACATATGTGTGTATGCTATATTAAGCATGAGCATGATATATATTACTCTTGTGTTAATGATAACCTTGTTGGCAATAATAACTTTCTTTGATATGGAAAGGATAGCCTTAATGTAAATTTAATGTACGCTACTTGTGCCTTAATTGGCAATCTTTTTTGAAATATAGAAATCAATGACAATAGTAAATGGTATAAATTAACTTACATTGAAATAAAAAAGGCACGGTATTTAATTGAATGAATTTTCATAAGGAACATTCACAAAAATACACTATAAAGCAACTTCTTAAACTAAGTTTTTTAAGTTTTATGAATATTAAATATGTATAACCTATAACAAGTTTAAGTTTGGAATTTTAAAAAATTGTTATTATATATAATCTTGTTGGAAAATTCTTAAATAGTACAAAAATGTAACACATGTTATTTTTGTTAACTTAAAAACATGTATAACACTATTATACTTGTGGTTTAATATTTTGGTTCACATTTTTAACTTGATGTTCAGTAGATTAAGATGGTTGGTCCTGTGATGGTTGTCCACCTCTCTCCAATGTTTTCCCACTCTTATTTGATTGAACTAGTAGTTTTCTTAAAGTTAATACTTGATTTAGTTTTGAACTTAAGATCTCTAGGTTTAAAGGACAACTTTAAGGTCCCTAGGTTACTATCTCTAAATGTTCTTTTGTGAATATGCGTAGACCTACCAATCTATAAACGTTAAAACTTGATAAACTATTTGTATTAGACGAGTCATAACCTGATGAATACATATTTACGATAAAGTAAATTTACTATTGGATTGCTGACTAGGTATTAGTTTTATATTAGTTAACAACCTATAGCTAAGCTAATAACCTAAATGAACATTAATATGGTCATTGTCAAATAAAATAGTAAAATAGGCATAAGCCAAGGAATGGAGAGTTACTTACGAAGATGATTCACTAGTTACCATTATTAAACTTCCATAATGTTACAAGCTAAGAACCTAAAACTATTGGTAGAAGTTATGCTTTAATTTGTTATTTTCTTATTCTAGTCCATAACCTTTCTAGCCCACTTTAATAATAACTAATACTTTAGGTGTAGGTTTGAAAAAAAAAGTAACTTATATGTAAAGTAATATCAATTATCCAATAGATATTCATCAAATTATTAACCTAATTAAATTATTATTTGATTCAAATTGTCTTCAAAACTTGCTAAACTTGAATCTTGGCATCTTATAATAAGTCCAGTTATTGCTTTAGTACCCCAAAGCTATCTCCATCTCATATATAACTCATAGTTAAGATAAATTTTATAAATATATTTTATAACTCTCCCTTTTGACAACTGAAAACCCAATGGCCACTATAAATAGGTCTCATATTTTTATATCGAATCATTGTAATGCTAGAAAGTATATACAAACATGTCAATATAAATTTAGGGAAGAAATATAACTCACATAAGAGACTTGATATGCTTTGTTCCATACTATCAAGCAATTTTAAACTATATTGTTTGTATGTGAAATATAAGTATGCATAAAAAAGATAATTGTTGTAATGATATGTTAAATGATAAGAATGATATGGTGAATATTATAATAAATCTTTCCTTATATCTAAAAGGCAAGATAAAGAGATCCATGAAATCTATATAGTCTAAAGTAAATTACAAAATCTTTAAAGAGCAAGGCGAATCCATACAGTAAGTCTTCAGGACAAGTCAAGTAGGGTAGAAACATCCCTAGAGTGTAAGACCAGTAGTAATTCCATACCTATAAAGTTTAAGTTAACTAGAAATTATATTAAATGAGAGCGTGAGGTAGGTGATGAAGAGTATTACCTTTCACAAGTACTAGTTAAAAGATGATAAAGAGTTACTTAATGCAAAGGTACTTATCTCAGGAAAACAGAGAAATTTTAATTTTGAAGTATTGGATGGTGAAGTAATAACTAGTGAAGACTTAGATAGACATATAGAAGGTCAAACACGTCAAGGGAAAACTAGTATAAATGTAGAGGCAACTAATTTAAATGACCCTAAATATGACATATAGTACTTTTACTAAATGAAAAGGGCAGTTATAACTCTAGAAGTGATGAAGAAAATAGTGAAATGATGAAGAAATAAGGCATAAATCTAGAATTCCATTATATGATTCAACATTTAAATGCCCTAAATTTCATCTTAGCTTAAAATTTGTTAATGCTTAATAATTCAAAGGAATAGTAAAAGCATCCTTTAAATTCGAAGAAGAATATTCTCAATTTCAATTCCTCGTTAACTTTAATTAATAAGACCAAAAAAAAGATTATATTAACATCATAATATTAAATTTTTTATTATGCCATTATCGAATATAATATTGATCTTGAAAATATAAAGTTGATTATTTCATATATTTATGAAAAAAAGAAAAAGTAACAAAATTTTCTTCTAGGGAAAAAAATTGGTGAAAAATAAACTTGAAAATTCCTAACGAAATCTTGTTAGGGTAAAAACATCAAAAATGGAAACTTAGGCAAGAGTTAGAGCATAAAAAGAGGTTATTAGGACAAAAGGCTAATAAGCTATGACCTAAGTAAAAGTATAAGCATGTTCAAAATTCAACGAGGGCTATAAATTGGTGAACACATGCTCCTAAATAGAAATTTCACAAAATAAAGAGAGAGAAAGAAAGAGAAAGCTAGCTAGGTCAAAGAATGGCAGAAAAAAGTTTAAGAAAAAGTTAGAGCCTTTAAAAAACTTTCTAAGTTGAAAATTGGTAAACAAAGACCTAAGAAAAAAGAAAGTTAGAAACAAACATAAAGGAATTTCTTATATTGGCTTATTTAAGTATATGCTTTTGCATATTTCTATTTATTTTCGCAATAAGTAAAAAATCCTAAATACCTCTCTAGGTTTACAGTTAATACCTAAATGCCTCTTTAAGCCTCTTACCTCAATTTTTAAGCAAACCTTATCCATGTATGGGTTTGTAGTTAAATAACTAGATAACTCTTTAGATATCTTATCTCGCATTCATACCAAAACTTAGGTCGGACTCCAGGTTCAGAATTAAATACCAGGGTACCTTTCTATATCTCTTACCTCAATTTCTTTTCCAAACTCTCTTGTCCAAATGTAAACATCTCTTTAGGTTTGTAGTATGAATACTTGAATACCTTTATGGAACTTTGATTGTATCGTTCGAGCTTTAAAATTTAGAAGCCCTCAAATATTGCAAGCGCACGGGTCGCTTTTGTAGTTTAAGAGGTGTTGATCCTACAAGGAGGAAGACTAATCTAATCCTAAAATCTAAGGCTATCAATATATGAAACTCAAATAAACAATGCAATGTAAAGTAATCACGAGAATTGAATTCAACCACTTAAATCAGAAATTGAACACAAATGAATTAACAATTGAGCAAATATGCAATCACATTAGAAATCAACCTAAGGAATTTACCAAGTTATAAGAAAGGAGATTTTATTTATCATTAATGCTAACCTAGTCGATTATGTGTCAATAAAGTTTCGGTTCTAGATTGTTCTAGGGTTGATTACTCTCTCTCGAGTTGTAATCATTAAATCCTAAATTATAAATCCTAATCAGATTATGGAATTTACAATTTCTCAATTCATAAATTATCCAAAACCTAATTATATCTGAAGTACTCTAATAAACTATTAGAACATCACATGAGATCTCTATCTGCACAATTACCAATATAATTTATTACGGTTTCTATTAAATCACCTAACTCTCATTAATCTGATTTAATCGTATTTCATTCAATTCACTCTCTTAATTTATTACCAAATTATGTAAGAACGTAATTAAATCACGACATTCATCTAAATAAACACAATCGACTAAATTATCATTAAATCAAAATAAAATCCCAAAAGAAAGTTTAGAACATTATCAATATTCCAAATCCTATCTTCATACTATCCATCTCAATTCTATACATCAATAAAATTGAAACAAAAAGGAAATACAACTTGGAATAGATGATGCAAGGCAGTGACAGCGAAAAATCTCCTGATTCGGGAAGCATGTCAAGTCAGCTTCGTCTTCCTCTTCCTTCTTCTCCTTTCTCTCTCTCGGTATTCTCACTTTAGGGTTTCAATAGTGACTATCGGAAGCTTGTTATTCTTTAAATATTCTCTTATATTTTGGGTAACCCTAGAGCTTCTCTGGGTCTGAAAGGTCCAAAAAGTCTCTAGAAACGTGAGTTCGTAAGTGTCTGCATGTCTGCCCGATGCAAGCCATGACTGTGGCCTTACAGACTACGATCGTGGCTCACATCTGAATCTTCTATCACGATCGTGGCATGCAGGCTACGATCGTGTGCCATTCCTGGAGCTTCTGTCACGATCATGGTCAGGTCGTTGTTTCGGCCCGAATGTCTTCTGAAACTCCTTCGTTCTTCGATATTGACTCTGAAATACTAGCAAACATATCAAGGTACCTTAAAAATATAATATTTAAACTCAAAAGCTTGTACTAACCCTTAAATCACTTAAAACACAAATAATTAACAAACTAACAAAATTCTAACCTAAATACATACTAAATGATCGAATTAACGGCTAAACACATATCAAACTATGTCCTTAAATATGATGCAATTTATACTTATCAATATTTTATCTAAATTAATGTTTCAAACCCCAGATATCTCTTTACGTTTGTAGTTAAGTATACAAATATTACTCTAAGTCTTTTATCTCTCAATTCTTAATTAAATGCATAGATACCTCTCGTTCTCTCATTTAAATTTCATTTTTAAAACTTAAATATATCTAGTTTTATATTCAAGTACTTGAATACCCCTCCATGTTTTTGATTGAATACATGGATACATATTTAGTTCTCTTTTTCCAGTTTTTAGTATAAACCCTAGTTAACCTTATAGGTTTGTAATTTAATACCTATATACTATATGGGTATCTTATCTCAAAAGTTAATATAAGCCATAGATACCCCATTAGGTTTTTACAGCTCTTCTGTTTAAAAATGGACGCGAGTTGCAATATGCACGTGTTTGAGACCATGTTTAACCAAAGATGAAATCTTTTTCTTGTTTTAAATTGTAAAACTCTTCAATCTTTAAAGAAAATCATTCCTAAAGTTAAAAGGAATTCAACATCTCTTTGAAAAGGACTTGTATTATTATGAACACATATACTATTTTAGGCACTTATAGGCTAATATTATAAGGTAATAAAGTAAAATGAAAAAAAAAACCATAATATAGTGTGAAGTAGCTAAATTTATAACTATAGGTTAGAAAAGACAAATGAACTAGCTTGAATTATTAAACAAACATGTGTATGATTGATTGAAGAAACTACCAGAAAACAGGAGGTGAAAACTTACATTTGATATGAGTAGTAAGTCTTATATTTTACCAATCAACATAACTAAAATCTTCTGTGCGTACTTAAAGAGAGCTAGAGACAAACCCACTGTCGCTTGCTTGGAGGTAATACAAACCCATTCTCACTTGATTGGAGGTGATGAGGAGGGATCAAGGAAATATTTCATAATAGAAAGGAAAGAATGGCTGGTTATTCTAGAGATACATGTTCAAGTCCAAAAAGAAATTTAGAAATCAACAAGAGAGAAGGTTCAAATTACCTAGAACATTATGATGGAGAAAAGATATTTGAAGTTAAGCGTTATACTAGAGACCGTCATGTGGTTAACTTGAGCAATAGGCTACTACTGAACTGACAAACACTACTTACAACCTATCACTAACCCATGTTTCTACCTGCAACAGAAATCATGCAAGCTTTGACCTTGATAGCCTCCCAAAATATTGGAATTTTAAAATTCAAGTCACGACAGGCTTTTCACGCAAGTGCAATGAAAGAAATTCTGGCTGAGAATCCGCGCATTTTGCACTTATTTGTTGGCAAGAAAAGAAAAACAATCTATAGAAGGCCTAAGTCACAATCCAAATAAAGTCGGACAGTGTCATTTCATCAAATATTTCACAATCCCAGAGGAATGCTTGGGGAATTGACATACACACGTCAGATCTCTCCAAGTCATCAGATCTGGAAACAAAATATAGCGAGTTTTCATGAAAACACACACAAGAAGATAACAAAGCCACTCCACGTTGTACCTTGAATCACAAAAGAGTAATCATTCTTGGTATTCATCACGGTCTCAGAGATGTGCAGAACAGAAAGCAGCACATGGAAATAATTCAAGGCAGCAATTCTAGAAGCTATTAGGGTACACAATAAGCGAAGAGGATCATACAGGCTTCTATCCCAAACCCAGCTTTATCACAAAAAACAAAACCAATCTCTGCATTAGCTTCTATTTTTCCTTCCAATTTATACAATTTTCAAAATGTCTTAATTAAATGGACCTCAAGTTTCCTCTCTGTGCAACAGTGGAGTGTCTATAACCCAAATAATTTGTTCTGTAACCGGAAATCCACGTGTCATACTTTTGCACCGAGGAAGGACTGCAAAATAAAAAAAAAAAGGCGGGGGGTTAGCAATAGATTTTCATGCTTAGTGGAAAGATGTGCCAACATAGAAAAGAAGTAATATCACTGTTGGAGTACTTTGAAACATATAAATCCAATGACACAAATTGTTCAGTTTAAAGCTTAGAGAGAAATAGAAGTTGAAGCTGCTACTACAAAGACTAATTCGTAGATTGACAAGTTTGTTGTCTTAATAACATACTGAAAAATTTCAAACACAAACTCTTATGCCCGCCGTTCACCAATATAGTCTCCAAAGGAAAAAGAAAAAAACATGTCCAAGAACAAGGAACAGTTGACTAAGGACCATGCGCGACACACCCAGGACATTTTAGAGTTGAAAACCATAAGAGCAGACAGATCACAATATGTTGGCTATTGTGATTAAAATGGCATTTTCATTGACTAAACTGGAAGTTTCATTGACTCCATAGAGTAAAAATTTAATAGCATTGTTTAAATAGGCTCTGACACCATGTAAAGTTAAGGAAGAAGGAAAAAATGGATGTATGCAGGGATTAATAATACAGAATCTCAATGCTCTTCAACATAACATTTTTTATGATCTCACTTAAAAGGTAATCCCTCATCATACTGTTCCTCCTATTCTACATTCCATTTCAACTGCTATGTGCCATGCAGTGTCTGGAACTTCAGAACTTTCTTTTCTGAATTTTATAAACAAACAAGATCCATATTACATCAACCCAGTCTAACAAGAAACCTATGACCTATTTGAAGTAAAGATAGGAATACAGGAAAGATGTCAATTTGTCAAGCTTTTTGACTCAGAATAAACAATGACTAATAATTGGATATCTTATCTAGAACCATTTGGGTTAGGCATCAGATGTTCTGAAGTCCAAAATTAAGTACTCCGTACACATTAGCTTAAGGAAAATACATTTCTCCACTCATTTTCTACCAAAAAATTGCACAAAAGTTTAATTCTGGAAAAAATTTCATATAAATATTGTTTAATTGTGATCAATCAGAAACGCTGAAATTCAAGCCCAGACCAAAACTGAATATGTGTTGACATTCTGCAAATTAACAAGTAACAACAACTGCGAAAAGGCATTCAAGGAATATAGTAGTGAACTTTCACTGATTAAACAACATTTTCTTTTTAATGTTGAGTACGTACCTTGACTCCTGCAGGGGGGTTTCCAGGCTTAGCAGTAGTTGTGCTTCCAAAGACAACTCCTGTGGAAGGATTTCCAGGTTTTGTGGTAGTTGCAGTCCCAAACAATTTGGACTTCTTATCAGCAGCAGGCTTTAATATTTGAAAAGAACACATTAATGTCTCATCCACACTCATCATGGCACCAGCATTATCAAACTCTCCACAATAATTTGGGGCTGAAAATATAGTCACAAGTTGTCGGTTGGCAAAGAACTCATATCCATCCTCCACAACCTATAACAATGAAACAGCTAGGAAAAAAATTATGTGACAAAAACTACAATGTCAAAAGGAATCATGTGAAACAATACAAATGGTTCTGCACAGACTCCACAAATAGAACCAATACTGTAGCAAAAGTCCTAAAATATAAGAGAAAATATATCACAGATATAACTACCCCTGAAAGGATCCACATAGTGCTCCAGATTGTTTATTCTCTACAATCTTTACAAGTACATTTAGAGAACATCAATTTATCTACAAGACTGAATAAAACAAAATAGATAGTGGAGCAGGCAAACCTGATGGGCACGACAAATCAGATCCAAATCATGCTTCTGAAGAAACTCTGACACTTTGTCAGGACCAAAAGTGTATGAGACTCCCCTGTCATTCATCCCCCAACCTTGAACATCTTTACTGGGATCTGACCAAAGAAGATCACAGAGCAAACCAGTGTCTGGTACATCAGTAGGGCGTTGCAGGTTCTTAATCTGATCCAAACTATGCAGGTCTGGAGAAAGACCTCCGTGCATGCAAAGAATCTTCTCGTCAATTAAAGCTGCCACTGGTAGGCAATTAAAACATTCCGTGAATGTCTTCCATAGCCTAACATTAAATCTTCTCTTACACTCATCATAGAAACCATATATACGATTTATGGAAGCACATTCGTGGTTTCCCCTCAAGAGGAAGAAGTTCTCAGGATATTTTATCTTGTAAGCAAGAAGAAGGCATATAGTCTCCAGACTTTGCTTGCCTCGATCCACATAATCCCCCAAAAATAAATAGTTTGCATGTGGAGGAAATCCACCATATTCAAACAGTCTTAGGAGATCAGAATATTGGCCATGAATGTCACCTGTGCGTTTTCACCAAAGAACATCAAGACAGGAACAAGTTTCATCCACTAAAATATTTATATAGAAGATCCAGAAGCAAGAATGTGATACAGGAAAGATAAGATATGATTCATGCCATAGAGAAAGAAGCCAACCCACATGCAGTAAGAACCAAAAAGTAAAAGATGGCCTTAAAAAATAAAATTCAAATTCAAGTTTCAAACCCAACTTGAACTAATATAATCACATAAATGCTCAGCAAATGAAGCACAAACCAACAAGAGGATTCCCACTCAATAACCAAAGGATGCTTAAAATGAAAGATCTTTCTAAAACCTACTATGCAAGACATCAACATATGTAAGGGTAATTACTGTAAATACAAAAGAAGATAGTTCTAGTTCATTTTGAACTCTCCAACTTATTCATGTATTTTAAACAAAATTATCACTTATATTCCTCAAAACGCATACTAAGGGATTAATATTTATCATGATGTTTCCCCATTATAAGCACATCAAAGTGAACTTTGACATTTTTAGGACATTAACACCATCTCTTACCAGCCATTTCACCATTCAAAAGGCATGCTACCTATGCTTTTATACATACTTCTTCTGTAGATCTATACTAAGCATTGTTGCACACTCAATCATGATAATGTACACCGAACTTATGTTGCACATTAACCTTCAGAATAAGCAATCTAGTAAAATAAAAACCTAAACAGTTCATGCTAAGTCAAATAATGGAGATCCTTCTGAAAGCTCAGCATTACAAGAACTAACCAAGATAATGACTAACACATTCCAGGGTTGCAATGTGTAGCACTTAATCATACCACTGATAAGTGATATAAGAATATAAGTACAAAAGAAAGCCACATTGGACACAATAAAGATTCTTACCAAGCATGAATATGCCACAGAAACCAATCTAAAGTTTTGATATTG
>JANZXR010000003.1:24502530-24512664 GCA_027575705.1 Erythroxylum echinodendron
ATATATTTCTCATATCAATTTAAAATTTTAATTAAAATTATAAATAATTCTAATTAAATATTAATTAAATTTAAAACATATTTCATATCTTATATTGGTCGTTATTTATTAAATATCTCATGTTTAATCTTAAAATTTCTCAAACTTTATAATCAAGTTCAATTTGATTAAATTACCTTTTTTTCTCATCATTCATTCTTAGTGTATCACCCTTTATGTTCCTAAATATATTGACAATAGATATAAATTAGAACCATAAATTATTTTTAAGATTAGATAAATTAAACTCCTTTAATTATTTTTAATTGTCTAATTAAATAATTTATATTCATAAATCAAGATTAACGTTTAATAACGCATTATAAACACTTAAATATTAAGAATGTCAATGTGATTTTAACTAATCTTTTCATATATGACTTTTTTATCTAATTCAATCATTTTATCACAAAATATTTTGATTAGACATAGAACATGAAAATGATATCTACTCTTTTTTATTCAATCATTTTAGTTCTTTGTTATTAATAATGGATTCTATAATAACATTCAAAAGTATATTTAAAGTTTCATTCCACATTGAAGGGATTTTCCTAACTAATACTAAGTAAGAACAATAAAATAGTTTTTTTAATTACTTTAGGATAATCAATTCTATATTGACCTCTCCATTATTTTTATACAGTTCATACTATATCTAATCGCTACCGATTGAGCTACCGTTGACAAATATATTTTATCAATAATACCAAAATGTATCTTGATAAAATATTGACTCCAATATCTCTTATATTGATAATACAATAACAATTAATTTTATATAGAAATAACAATTTAGAGGGTGAATCTTGGAGTAATTGGTAAAATTGTCCATTTGATCACAAGTTCAAATCACAAAACAACTTTCTTGTAAAAATACAAAGAAAAGACTATGTACATCAAAACCCTTCACATACTCTCGCAATGCAGGGAGCATCGGTACATTGACTTTTTTGACTTTTATAGAAATATCAACTTAAGATATTAAAATTAAAAATAAAATAAAATAAAGTTTGGATGGCTTTGGATATAGAAAATGAAGATCTTTTTATGGTTGGCATCATTTACATCTTAGCAGTTTTATGGCTATTATGTTCACCTTTTCTACTCCAACTTAATTATAAAAGTAGATGCCATTTGTAAGATCTTAAATGTAAATGCCTTGACACTTTTTGTTGAGGGAAAGTATCATATCATTTCACAACTAGAAGAAGACATAAAATTAGTAGACTAAACGTATTGGAAGAATCAAATCACGCAAATAACACTTGAAAGCAAAAGGAATATGGCAAGATCGGAATTTAGGGCAGCCTTTGTAACTTCACCCTTACTTTCAATTTTAATTATGAAAATTCAAGAAGTAAGTAAACAAATATATAAAACTAAAATTTAATTATTCCACCGAACGGGGCTATAATTTGTTAGAGATTTAATGATGCTTTTAAAAACTTATTCCCCTATTTTCATGTCATTGACTGGTGAATGAAATGGAATTTCTATGCCAAAAAGACTAGGACTAGGTTAAGAAAATTAGAAAGAATTATGTGACCTATACCAAAAACTATGACATTAGTTGTACATTAATGACATGTAAATCGAAAAAGATGGACACCTCTTTGAATCAAGGTTCTTTCTAAAAGTGCAAAGTACAACAATAATAACAATATTTAGTGAGAGTCTCGTTGAAATGTGGAGTCTGACAAAATTTAAAAATACTCGTTGAAATGTGGAGTCTGACAAAATCTAAAAATACACTTATTGCGACCTTTCGTCAACTCAGAATACATAATAAAAACTTTGTATGTTTTTAGACTTTAATTGTTACTCTTGGGGTTTTATAATTTGATGGAAGGAGGCAAGTGTTAAGATATAAGAATCTCATGCTTAAGATTGAATGATTTATAATCAACCTTAAGACACCAAGCATATAAAAGATAAAATGCCAACCTTGAAACACCATACTTATATGTATAATAGACAAATGGAACGAGAGTTCTTTTTTTTCTTTTGAAAAAATGGATTGAGTACTCAAAAGTCGTTGGCCAGAAATTCAGCATACCCAATAGAACATGTGAATTGAAATTAAAAGCTAAGTAGTTTATATGGTTAATTGCAATTTGCAGTTATAAATCGAAATAAAGCCAAAGGCAAGCAAGAGAGATTCATATTCTATTACCCTTTATCGGCTTCAAGAGTGGCATGTGCATGAACCTATTAGAATGCTCGTTGAAAAAGAGGCTTGGACACTTCTTCTCATTTACATCAATCGAGTATATGTTCAATCCAATTCTGGCACGTTGAGTTTTTGTGTAGTAAATTATTAGATAGGAAAGTAATTGGGATTACAAATAATTCAGAAAATGACAAATTAATTTCTATTCTTGACTTGTTCAACAATGACCAATTAGTGCACAGTTTGGCAAGAGGGGCCCTAAGTTAAGAGAGAATACTTCGATACACATGTTAAATTTTGTTGATCGCAGATTAAATAAGTGATTATTAGTATATTTATGAAGTTTGATATAACCATGCAATCTGTTTCGTCGTAACATTATCTCGACTAGTGATTTCGTCAAGTGTGTACAGCATGTCACGACAATTTTTAATTTCTTGATCTCAATCTTTAGGCAATAAAAACTGAAAATATTAAAATTTCTTTTGGAAATGAGGCATAAACTTGCTAAAATTCTATTTACCTCGCTACTAATGTCACATCTATGAAGTGGATTTAGGGAACATCCAATTCTCTTTACTGACCAGATCTTTGAGCCGCCATCGACTAAGTTAATCAGCTTTAGCAGAACCATCTAGCCACTTCTAGTGATGTTTCACCAACAAACTAGACATGCACGTTCAATTTGTTTTAAAAATGTGACTCATTTTTAGTAAAACACTCAAACAATAGGAGCCGTGGTTTTCAGTTTATTTTGACCAATCGCCAACCTGCCTAATAATAAAGGGAAGTATTCAGCCACCGTTTGCAGGAAAGACCAAATCTAATGCAAGTTGAGATATCGATCTTATCCTTTGAAGCCATTAATAATACTTGATCAAGGCAATATTTGACAATTCCCAACATTATATGGTTCAATAAGAATAAATCCGTCACTTCTTAATGAATTCATAACTCTTAAGTTGTCGGATTTTACAAATAATAAAAATACCTAATAAAATAGACTTCTCGAGTCATAAATTTTCATAAAAAATGATCTAATTTTCGAATTCAGTTCTAATCTCCTATTAAGTTAAATACAGATTTAATTAGAATTTATAAACATACACATTTATTGATCCAACCATGAGCGTAGTTAAGATTTACGGCGTATGTATTTAAGCGTACAAACTATACACTGTTAAGCAACTTTAGTCATCTAGTGCTTGATTAGCAATGTTTTCAAAAGCTGGTCAACATAGCATAAAATATGGCCTTATGGCGATGATTGTGTGATTAAAGTAAGCAATAAAGTGTGACTTCTCTAAGTTCCTTGAGTCTACTTATCAGTCAAGAGTAAAGATTCACTAATATATATAATGATGATCCACTTCAAAACTACCAAAAGTTTCGGTCAAAAGTTAAGTGCAACTCTTTAAGAGGGAAAAAAAAAAAAAAAGGACCTTTTCAAGTGTTAGGCCTGTTTTCTTCTTACAAGTGATTTAGGTAGTTAAGAAATGAACTTGAAGTTCATTTTTGCCTTCTCCATTGGCAACAGTTGATGACCCCAGTCTCCAAAGTGACTTGTTCTTCAAAAAGGTGTTCAATCTTTCAATTAAGTATTGCAACTCAGAAATCTTCAATTGAGGTTTGATTTCTCTTTTGAATACAATTGATTTCTTAAATAACTTAAAGCTGGTGGAAACATTGGTTCACATAGTAGTTTACTTGGTTTCCTAACTTACTAGAGTTTGAGCTTGTGAATTACATCAGTTACAATGTTTAAAGATTCTTTAATAAAAGTTTATTAACTGCAACTCATTTTGGTGTAAGTTAAACCGTGGCACAGCGTTAAAAGTTAAGTTATTATTATTATTATTATTATGAAAATTCACATTTACCATCTGAATAGTTGATTCATTACAAGCCGTAATTTGAATACTGTACCATATTGATTGCATCGGCGAAAAATGGTGCCAAACAAAAGAATACCGTATCGAACTTTCATACTGGCCGGAAATGAAAATACTGACAAGAATTTTAATTTAAAAAATTCTAAAATTAAATTAAAAACTAAAAATATCTCTTATATAAAATAATTATTATGTATACACAAAAAATATGATAACTTTGTTTACAATTTATTTAATAAATAGAAAAGATACAAATAAAAATATATTAACTATTTTTTATGTAATTAGACTTATATAAATTGATTATACATTATGTAACTAAATATATTAGTTTAACAGAATTTGAATATTTTTACAATATATTTCATATTTACAATATATATAAGTTTTAGTTCATACATGCGAAAATTGTTAATATAACTTTTGAAATATATAAAAATAACATTTAAATTAAATTCACTTATTATAAATATGTTTTTAGCTTTTATTATTTTAATTATATGGTCAAATAATTTTTTATCTTAATTTATAAAAATGCATAAAAATAATATTAATAAAATAATTGTTATATTATGTTTATATCATTATAAAATTTTGAAATAGAATTGAAGTAAAGTAAAACAATTATACAACACAATATATTAAATAACTATTTTACAATTTTATAAAATTTAAAAATTAGTTTATAATTTTAAAAAATATTTAAAATAATATTATACCATCTATCACATCAGAACTAAATTTGATGCTGATACGGCATTTACGTCGTTGATTATAAGAAAAAGTTGCTGGATATGAAGTGAATTTTTAGCCCACTAAATTTTGGGATGAGATTTTCTATACTAATTATTTTGTAACAATTTTATTCCACGCGATTTTATTTATATATTTTTCTGAATTTTACATAGATTTTATATATTTATATGAATAAGATCCAGTAAAATAAAATTATTACAAAATAATAGTTACAGAGAATTTAATTCCAAATTTTCCCCTATTCGTTTGACCAATTTCCTGTAGTCGAGTCTAAAGCAATGGAAACGCAATCATCGCTTCCTGAAAGTTTTTGGTTTTGGTTTTGTTTATTGGCTCAGCTTGTGCACCAACGCACTTCATCGTTGGATGCTTTACATATTTGAAAACTTCATATCTTTGTCTACTTGGGTGTAAGTTTCCCGTTTGATGTTTGAATACCTCCGGATTGGAGAAGCGTTTTCACATTTGAAAAGCACTCATTGTCATTTGTCCAAGGAGTTAAATTCCTGGTCAAATGTTAAAATCCCTTTTTTTCATTTTGAAAGAGGAATAAATTATGTACAAGAGAAGATATAATATTATGTTAATTTTATAAATTTTAATTTCAAGATAGAATATTTTATATACAAGGAAAAGATCATTATATTTTCATCTAAAATCATAAGGCATTAAATTATGAACATTTTAGTATATATAAAATCTTATTAATTTTTATTCTAATTAATCTAGGGATAATGCTTAATTTATATCTTGAGTTACATAATATTTTTAAAAATTAGTAAGTAATTATAGATTTAATAGAAATTAATCATTATTTTTCAATCATATAAAAATCAATTCTTATATTTTAAGTTTATAATTTTCAAAATTAGACTAATTTAATTTAAAAGATAATAATTTTAGACTCTCAAATATTTTTACATGTAATTATTAATTTCAAATTGATATAGTTCCATTTAAGAGAGATAGGAGCGCTCTTCATAGCAAATAGTATTTAGTGTGAGAAGCTCGCTATTCTTTCTTACTTCCTACTTTTAGCTTATTATTCTCCTCTCTAGGTCCTCTAGGGGGTGATTGAGTTCGTGGAGCGGGGGAATATAATCAAAAGGTTCTGTGTTCGAATCTTCCTACCTACACTCTCTTGATCGAGCCTTTCATACAGGACTTGCTTATTGCGGAGTACTCAGTTGGCATAATTTGCAAGTTATTATATTAATCCAAAATTTTACCTAGTGCGCATTCAAAGGATAACAACTGCGACTTCCTCCGTTCCAAAAAAAAGTTCTCCTCCCTAGACTCTGCCCGTATAGATCTATCAAACTGCTATGATTTCTTAGCTAATATTATGAATATTGTACTGAACTTAGGTAATGAATTTGACTCTACTACAACTATAGTTAGTCAATATCGAGCATTGTTTTAGATAATTTTTTTAAAATTATAAAATAATTTTTAAATTTTATAAAATTACAAAATAGTCTCTCAATATATTATGTTATATAACTTTTAACTTTAATTCAATACCATCTCAAAAAATATAATAATATAAATTTGATATAACAATTATTTTTATTTTTATTAATATTATTTTGTACATATTTCTTATAAATTAAGATAAAAAAGATTATTTAACTTTTAATAGATATAAAATTAATAATAATACAAAATAAAATATACATTTATAATAAGTCCATTTAATTTCAAATATTATTTTTACTCCATTTAATTTCAAATATTATTTTTACCTATTGCAAATTTATTATAATATTTTTCACATATTTGCTCTAAGAAGTATATACATTTTCAATATGAAATATATAAATTTTAAAATATTTATTAAATATATTTAAATTATATTAAACTAATATATTTATTTATATAATCTATAATCACTTTGTGTCAGTGTAATTATATAAAAAATTTATTTAATACATTCTTATTTGTACCTTTATTATTTATTAAACAAATTGTAAATAATTTTATCATATTTTTTTACATATATGTAATTATTATTTTATAAAAAAATTTAAAGTGTTTTACTTAGTTTTATTTTTTTAAAATTACAATTTTGACTAATATTCGACCATTATTTTAGTTACTGGTCGGTATCAACTGAAAGAGCTAGTATCGATGAGTACCAAAGTTTAGTATAAAATTTTCTTGTTCTATACTAATTTTTGATCGATACGATAAGTGCCGACCAACATAGTATGATATTCAAAGTAACGTTCTTAACTTTTTATGTTTTTATCCTATTGTGTCACTTTCATACTAGTGTTTCTTTTCCCTTTTGTTGTTTCTCCTCCATGTCTTTAATTCCCTACCTTTCCTTTTCTAGTTGTAAGGGTACTAGTTTCTTGTTCCTCCCCTTCTTTTCAAGTTCCAGGAGGAGCTTAACGTGCCTCCTAGTGTAACTCTCAGGTTATTCTTTCTATTTAAACTCTTGTCTATTTCTTAACTTTATTTTTACCATTTTAAGAATTGTTATCTAAACTTTATGGTAGTTTAGTTTGATTATTCCCTTTTTTGGTATTATGTTCTCTCCCTCGTTTATTCCTAACCAAATAGATCTCGTAAGTTTTGTCAACAGTCCTCCTCTTCTTTCCTATTCTACTCCTCTTTCCCCTCGTCCTTTTCTTGTGTCGTCTTTGTCCCACGTCCCACCCTTTTCTAGTTATATTTTACCCCCTTAACTTCCTTTGTTGTTTTTTAAGCTTACCACAACTCTTTCAACCCCTTTTTTCATCTATATCTACTCATCATAAAAATTCCTTTCTTTCTTGTTGATATACATTATATATATTAGCTTTGCCGGATTAATCCTAAGCTCTTAAGACCCCACCTCAGAGCCCTAGAAGAGGTAAATATAGAACCCCAAAGTCTCTCAGGTTCTTACGTAGCTTGTACACTTCTGCGCGCAAAGATTCGTCACATACTGATTGGTCGGCTGTTGATTAATCACTGCTTCCCCAGTCAACATCAGATTCCCATCAGCCCCAGGTTCCCAGTAGTTTCACACTCTCACACTACCGTTGGAAGCGAGACGTCCGCAATTGATCCAACTAAGGAGTATTCCCAAGGAGCTAGAGGATCATCAATAGGAAAAATTCCATCTCTCCACCCCCTTTGGTGACTCGAACTCAAGACCTCCTACAAAGGAGAGACTTAAGTGAGCAGTTAAAACCCATTGAGCCACTCCTACTTATCTTAATCCTTACTATGACACCAAACTTAGCTAACATAAAAAATAATAATAACAATACCAATAACAATAACAACATTCTAGTAAGAATCCAACTAAGATGCAAGTTCTAGAGAGATCTAATAGTACGTATCCCTACTCCTAGCTAATAGAGACGTTGTTTCAAATAGACTCACAAAATTTTTTTTAAAAAACTGTTGAAAAATAACAGACAAATATATAAAAATAATTGCATAAATAAAAAAATAAAATAAACAAAATAATGTAAAGATAAAAATAAAAATAAAATAAAGATAAAGATAAAAGTAAGTAAATAATAAACAAACAAGAAGGAAAATAAAGAGGAAAATAAAACAAATGAGCAATAGGCTAATTAAAAACCATAATAATTGAAGAACTATGAAAAGTGAATGATCTCTTTATATAAGGTCCTCTATTTGTATCCTAATTTGTCAAAGTTTTCTAGTGAGGTTAAACTCCTTGAAAAATTTTAGCAGGGTGATATCATTCCTGATCTTCTCTCCCCAATTCTTCTCAGGTCTTAATCTTCTTCTCTTATAATTTATAAATACAATCTTCTCGCATCTTTTCACATCTTCTCACTAGGGTCTCAAGATGTCTTAACATGTTTAAACCACCTAAGTCTTGTATATCTTGTTTTACTATCAATTTTAGCTACCCTAACTTCTCTCTTACCACTTTATTCATGATCATATCTCTTCATGTAAGTTTGCACAACGAACAAAGCATCCTTGTCTTTGTCATTATTAACTTATAACTGTGTGCCTTTTTAATAGGCTAATAATATGCTCCATAGAGCATGGTTGACCTAATTACTAAATATTACATTTTAGATTAAGTTAAAATCTTTTTGTCAAATAAAACTTTTGATGCACTCCATTATTTTAGTCACCCTAATTTGATATGGTGAGCTATGATATCATTTATCTCACCACTTCTTTAAATGATCGATCCAAGGTATTTCAAGTGATCTTTTTGTGGTATAACTAGAATAACAATCTTAATCTCTTCATTAATGCAACCCTAATATTTGAAAAGTTATACTCCAATTACTATAATCTTAGTTCTACTCAATTTTAAGCCCTTTGACTCTAGCATATCCCTTCAATGTTCTAGTAAAGCATTAACACTTTTTTTGGTTAGCTGGTATTAAGTTATTAGTGATTCTTCATCTGATAAGCTTCAATATTATTCCCTTAGCAATACTTATACAAATTACATTGTTACTTAATCTATATAATGTTTTTAAATTATAAGAGGAACAGTTACGCGAGCTAATTCCCTATAAAACAAATGATGATATCAATAAAGAAGTTGGAAGACACTTTTCTCGATGACTCAAGAAATATGTAAGTTTTCACTTACAATTATTGAAATGATTGAATTATAAGATTAAAGTGTTCAAATGACATTATACTATTTAATATGATAATTTCTTTTGTATAGGCCTTAGAAAATCCAATAGAGAACAAGGTCATATATAATCTTACGAAAGGACCTTTGCGAACCGTTAAAATGTATTTGGTGTATTTCGTTAATGGATACAAATATCATACGGAATATCATGGTCATAGCATGAAAACAGTAAATAGTGGAGTTTGCATACAAGGAGAATTGATAGAATACTATAGTAAAATTATTGAGATACTTGAAATTGAGTACCATGCATTACCAATAAAGCGGAGTGTGATATTTAAGTGTGACTGGTTTGATCTAACTCCTAATATTGGTACAAAAGTGCATAGTCGATACGATCTAGTCGAAATCAACCAGTGAAGAAGATTTATACAATTTGAACATTTCGTGTTGGTAATGAAAGCGATCCAGGTGTATTATATCCCTTTTCCTAGCTTACAACAAGATAAGTCAGATTGGTTGGTCATTAGCAAAGTTAAAGCTAGAGATGTTTTTGAATCACATGGAAAAGGAGAACAGAAAATTGAAAGTGAAGCATTTTAGGAAGATGTTTATGAAATAAATGTATCTGTTACATATGACGAGAATGAGCCGTTGAACGATCCAAATAATGAATATGTTGAAATTTCATTTAG